>JABFPN010002313.1:0-22959 GCA_022817305.1 Leptoteleia sp. ZL-2020
TTACATCATTGTTAAATAATCTCCCAGATTGAGAAAATGTGCTGAATCAACAACATCAATTAATTCTCATTCATTTTAATAAAAACGAATAACACCCTAATCTAGTAATTAACGCTTACGGCATCATTTTAATAACAATAATAGTATGATACGTAACGAGGATGGAACCACAGTGATGATAGACGAGTGTGAAGTTTCCCGCGCGAGACAATTCATGCGAGTCTCCAATCGTTATTCCGTCCTTGGTGTATACAGTGTGGAGATACGCACTTGAAATTGGTAACAAAGCGTTCGAAAAACTATTCCGGCTTTCACCAACAAAATACTATCTCTGTCGATTATATTATTATACTAATGCGAGTGACAAAGAAAGTATTGCGTAAGAGAGAACTGGAGTAGCTTTTTGAACGCTTTATTACCAACTTAAGTGCGAGCCCCGGCCTAAATATCTCTACACTAGAAGCCGTATTTTGAACATCGACACACGCACACGACACGCGCACACCATGATTTTTTAGCGTGTCATCACTGTTTGTTTGTATGCATGTATGTATGATGTAGCATTGCCACCCTACAAATCATGGTATGCGCGTGTCGTGTGCGTATGTCGATGTTCGAAATACGACTCTAGGTGTATATACTACTTTTTTTAATAAGTACAAGAAGACTGCACCGTTTCCGTTCTGTTTAGAAAAAGAAAAGACACGGATGGAAAATAACATTTTCCGCCCTAGAGTGGAAACTGACAAGTTTCCGCTCTATTTAGAAAAAGAAATCAGTCGATTTTAAACGCGAACGTAAATTAGTCGCTTTCCGCCCTAGAGTGGAAACTGGCAAGTTTGCAGATATCAAATCGAGGAAAAAAGTTGTTCAAACGATCGATATAAATAAGGCTTGGTTGAAAACATTTTTAACGATGCCATAATGAAATTAAGTAACAACAAATGACACCATTGTTTATTTACTTTTGGAGTGTCACGGAATCGAGTATAACACAGAGATAAAAATTGTTGAACGTTTCGTATCTTGACATTATATTCGTCGGTCCCATTTTTACACACCAATAAAGAAATCTTCACCCTGTATGAAGGAAAATAAAAAAATTCTATGATAAAGTGAAAGAATACGTATTTGACGATACGTCAGAAAGTTGGGTTAGGACGGTATAGCTTGAAAATAAGGTCATGTTGAGATCAAGGAATATGAAGGTAAAAATGAGGATCGCAAAGGTAATAACAAAATGTAAAGGCGAAAAGGAATATGAGCTTGTAATATTTATAAATCATGAAATGACTTGTAAGATTTAAATACATTTTACTTTTACGTACGTGTGCGTGTGGCTGTGTGCGCGCGCGCGTGTGTTCCTAACGAGTGAGAGGGAAAGAAAGGAAAGATGGACACAATGGAAGAGAAGTGAAGAATGTTATTGTGCCAATTACAAAGTTTGAAGGGATTTTGAGAGATTGTGTAATAAAACAGCAAAGGTGTAATAAAAGAAATGTAAGACACGCACGGAGAAAGGACGGCGAGAGAAATTTGTATGCTAAAGAAATGTAAAGTGTAAAACACTATAGGAAAATTATGAATCAGGAATTTAACTGCACAAAAGCCGCTTCTTTTTTACCGCGATAAGGATTAAATGACAAACACATTTTATAAATAAACAAACACCTATTCATGAAACGAAGGAAAGGGGATAAGCAAAAAAAGCTTTTGGGAGCGAGAGAGGCATTTAAAATATTAATTATCAAGAGATGTGAAACAAATGTTTAAGTGGCTGAAGGGTTTGAATTGTGAAAGTAGAAGATCCGAAAAATAAGTTTCTACGTGTGTGCACATTTGAGTACACGAAAGATTTAAAGTAATAATTGTAAACCACGTCCCATTCGTCAGTTGTGGTAATCCGAAATATAATAAAGAAGAGGAAGACAATCTGCTTAAGAACCACGGGAGAACATGACTTTATATAACATTGTGGTTCAGTAGGCAATACAGAGGATTTTTATTGCGCAAAATGACTTTAAAGCTTAATAACGTTCGATTTTTTGTCAACTGTTTTTCTTTTCTTTCTATTTTTTTTGTCACAGTGTAAAAAGTCTAATAATTGTTCCGTAAAGACTAAATTTTCTTTCATTAATTTCTTTTGTATTTACGAGCTTATATATTTTCTTTTCATTATTATATTTTTGTACAAAATTCGTTTGTACTAATATTCTTCAAAACGTAAGAAGTCCGATAGGAATGGTTATACATTTGAATTAAATTTCAAATTAAATAAAATAAAATACCCTACTAAAAATGAAACATATATGGTCCAAATATGTTTTAACAATTTCATATAAGGAAGCAAAAAATTCATATGTGGACATATATATTTTCCTTAATCCATATATTAAAAATGTGCATTCTACGAAAAAAATGTTTGAGATAAAAAGTTAATATTATCAAGGGGACATCCATCTGTGAAAAAATTAACCACCCCCACTCCTCCAAATGGGTGAGACAGGGGGCAACTTTGTAATCTTAAATAGGAACCCCAATTTTTTATCTGCAGATTAGGATTCTCCATAAAAAATAAGTAGCTTTTATTTGAAATATTTTTCTCCATTCCTCATAGATGGCGCTGTAATCGCAACAAATGACTGTTTTTGATATTTTTGAGGATCGCGCCTCAGATCGAAAAACTTAGGATGGGTTTAGGTTCTGAAGTGGATTTCCACATGTACAATCAACATTACATTCAGATCTCGAAGAGTAAACATCTTGTGGAAATTCAAACCTCTTTATTTTTAATCTCTCACTTGTCACGGATACATATCTAGTGATCACTCTATCTTTTATCTCAAATTTTTCATAAAGTATTGAATCCGGCAATTCAAGTATAATTTACTGTCACATTTAATGCAATGGATGCTTTATCTGTAGCATAAAACCTAAATCTAGCACCCCGAAGGGAACAGAAAGCTACTTACGTCCACGTCGTTGTTCCTGGGTCACGCTAAATGTATTTCTATTGAAATTAATAAAAACATCCATTTCGGGTATGTCCGAATATCATCGGATTCCGTAAAAACAATCTTGTGTATCTTGGCCTACTGCCTGGATTATGAAATCCACATGTACAATCGTCAATCTCGTCCGGAGTATGGTCAAGATCCCTTGTAATCACTTCGGGTACGATCGGGTACCTTTACAATTAATTCAATTAAAAAAAAAATTATTTGTTGCGATTACAACGCCACCTATGAGGAATGAAGAAAATTGTTTCAAATAAAAGCTACTTATTTTTTATGGAGAATCCTAATCTGCAGATAAAAAATTGGGGTTCCTATTTAAGATTACAAAGTTTCCCCCCATACCACCCATTTGCAGGAGGGGGGGTGGCTAATTTTAAAACAGATGGATATCTCCCTTGATAATATTAACTTTTTATCTCAAACATTTTTTTCGTAGGATGCATATTTTTCGAGATATTTAGTTGTCTCAAATTAAAACGACCACCCACATGGTCATATATGGATTATGGAAAAACCTATGTCCATATGTGAATTTTTTATTTCCTTACATGAAATTGTTAAAACATATATGGACTATACATGTTTCATTTTTACTAGGGTATATTGTAAAGAATATCAAATGAAAATGACTGCAAAAAATAATGGAGTAAGTAGCATCCGTAGAGAACACTGACGTTTAGAATCATTCTGCAGAAAGTAAAATCTAAATTTAAATGCAGCCTAGAATAAGTTATGAAAAACGAGAGTGACGTTTATAAAAAGTCCTGGTAACATTCAAATGTCGCTTATAGTAGACATTTAATCTACGATTTAGAAGAAATTATAACCTCACATTAATAAGAAGTATGTATAAAACTGTTGGTAAACGTTGCGGGAATTATAACCTTTAGGTTGTCAAACTTAATTGTTACATTATAGATCATTGTACTGCAGTCATTGAAAACGTCATACGTAAAGTTTTTTTACACTTAATGGGGAATATTCTTTTATAACTATCGCAGAATGTTAATGTTAATAAAAATATACCTTATAATTTATCAAAGAGTATAGCAAATGGTTAAAAATGATCGAAAAAGAATTTTTGTTCAATTACAACGCATTGCTTTTTATTAAATCTTAATGGTGACAATCCGAAATAACCCATTGGCCAGACGAGCAGACATTTATATATAAAATTTTAATGTATATCATATATCATAGTACAGAACCAATGCGAAAACATTTATATATATGTAAATCAATTTTTAAATATCTTTTTCGTTTATTCATATAATTAATGGAATAATATAAACTTTTATAGAATAAAAAAAATTAATATTTATCTATCATCTTCTTCTTGTTATTACTTTTTTATAAATTCTTTTCCATTCTTCCACGAGTCTTTACACAAAATTGCAAGGGATATAACTGATTAAATGAGATCAATATGTGGATGAATCAGCCACACAGTAAGAATAAGTAAAACTATTTATTATTTTTATAAATTAATAAACCTAGTCGTTTTGTGAATAAGGTGAATTCTTAGTAAATTATTTAAACATTTATACGCAGACTCATTTAGCTATAAAGACATTTTTCCCATGATGTTCAATAATTACATGATCACAAAAGCAAGAATAATTGATAAATAAACATTAAAATAATTTATTTGCTATTTGTTTAAGAAACTAGACGAAATTAATTACTATTGATAACTGAAATATTCCTATAAAAACTCTACTGCAGTGCAGAATCTGCATTGCAAGAGACATTCCGGAAGCACCCATTAATTTATTTTATGTGATTTTGTTTCATTCGGTTAATTAAGTAAGAAACGAAAAAACAAATTATTTAAATGCCAATCTATAATAGTTTTTCGTCACTTGGGAAGGAAACGCTATTTTCCTACCTAGGAAGTTTCGAAAAAATAGCATTTCTCATTCCCTTGTAACGAAAAATTATGTATGTATCAAGGGAGGTTGCATAAATAGCTATATTCTTATTGGATTTATTTTGCAAACATACAATTAATTAATATATATGTATATATAATTAGCTGTATTACTTTTTATTAATATTATATTATTATATTATAAAATTAAACATAATAAAAAGAAAATATATAAAAAATGTTATAAATATAATTAACCCTTAATCTGCCTTTTTGGCTAAGGGGTTAGATAGTTGAACTCTCATCTTGGGGATAAATGTACCAATTATATTATTTAAAATTTAAAATTTTTCATATTCTCATAAACTTTTATGTTCTCAGAATATTTTTAAATATTTATAAACATTTTGGGTGGTAGAATGAAGTTTCTGGGAATATTTTCAGATTATTTTGTTCCAATGAGGTTGCCGCAACATACGGTAATGACTATTATATTATTCTTTCAATGTACTGATTGAATTTAATCCATAAGTGATGAGTATTTTTTCCCCTTTTGCGTGACAAGATAAAAGGAAATTCACCATTTATCGTAATCCCTTTTCAAAGAAATTGTATTTGCTGCATTCATTAATAATCTTACATCAACATAAAATTTCATTGTAGTTATTATCTGGAGAAATGATTTGTTATTTCATGGCGAGGGAAATATTACTGATGCTGCATGTGGTCTGTGGTTACATTTATGATTGACTAATCAATAATTAATTAACATGTAATATCTATAATTATATTATATTAGCACGGCTGAAGCTAAATAATGTAGAATTAAAGCCATTTTCCTTTTATTGAAAATCAGCTTAAGGTTAACAAATCATTAAAATTAAAGAATATTAATAGAAAATAATATTGTCAAATAGGGTATATGGTAATGTACAATGAATTTATTACAACGTGGAAAGTGACAAAAATCGTGGCAACGACAATTTTTCTATCGATTTACAGTGATTTTCCTCAAACGTGCGAAAACGTCGGGGTAACTTTAGAACGTCATAACTCCGTCATTTTTCATTATAAATGCATGTTCGGCTGTGCGTTTTGGAGGAAATTGAATGAATTTTATGGCTATCACTTTAAATTTAATGTTTAGTATAGGTTTTAACTCCCCGCGTACCATGAAGTTGGCGATTTTATCAAATTCCGAACACGCCGCCATTGCGGATAAAAAGAGCCGCTCGGCTGTTTTTCTCGCGTATCAAAATCTTTTTTTTTTAACACGTGCACTTGCTGATTTCTATTCTAGGGCAGAAAATGATTAATTCCCTTTCCCGTCTAAAAACAGCAGATTTTCTTGTTTATGTTTTTTCATTATATTTATTATAAACGATTGTTTATAATTTTCTGGCCACTTTTTAAGTCTACCGTAATATGTGCATTTTTTCTTCATTTTAATAAATATTGCCCGCGAAAGTTTCGCACAATAAACATTAGAAATGTAAAGAGGTCCAAATTGTTCCCAGTATTGCATTTGTGAAAAAACAATATCTATCTTATTGCAGTGCTTCAAAGGCGCGTTAGAGTACATTAACGTAAAATAAACAATATTTATATTTTCGCCGATGGAACGACTCGAACGTATCGCGGCTGAAAAGTCGCAGGAGATACGTTCATTTGAAAGTGTCGAAACTTCATTGGAATCCAATGATAAACAAATTTCTTTTACGAGCGTTGTAACTTAAATGTTATACTTTCACTATTCATTTATTGACGTTCTATTTGGCCAATCCCAAACCGCATTTCACCTTCCAACGTCCATCATATTTTTACACCAAGCTATTAAATGTTAGTAAAAAAAATGTGTCCCGCAAATCTTAATAAATGTCGTAAAATCTGTATCAATGTCATAAAGTTCGGGGAATTAGATTTTAAATATTTATTGCAGTTTTTTTTAAATAAAAATTGAAGATAAATATTTTTGTTCGCACTTGAATGCGGGCAGATGTAAAATTTCGCAAAAAAATAAAAACATAGAATTCACTATAAATATATTACATAGAAAAGTATAGTTACAAATATTCTTTACAAGATTGACAAATGAAACGTTTTGATAACACGTTGCTTATAATTATCATTTCGTTTGTCTTTGTCTCTCGATCGAAGAATGTAACAAATGGAACTTGTTTGTTGCCCTTGTTATGAAAACCAATGGTGAGCAATTAGGAAGGACCAGTTTTTCTCCCCAGTTGCAGAAATTACAATTTGTCGAGTCAAATTTAAATTGCATTATTGTCGATGAGAAGATGAAAAATCTTTGACAGAGCATTGATGATTTATAAAAATGATTTGAGATAATGCTTAGTTTGAACTTACAGTTATTGCGTGCAGTCGAGGAAGATGATGTGTTGGCATCATTACTGCAACAAACTTTGAAAACCACTTTCATGTTGTGAGAGGTGCATCGGCCACCGATGCGTCTATGTAGATCTTCCTTAGATGAAGTACTGATGAAATAATAATCATGTCCTGGCAAGAATTCGAGGCCTCCAGGTTGCGGCGTAAATGGCCTAAACGTGATAGTGAAGTACATCATTTTATTCGGTTTATCGCATATCGCTATCAGTCGTGGACTTGGATTCGTTATTCGACAGGTTTCGTATTCTTCTTTCGATACCTGAAATTTATTGGAAATTATTAGATACTTATACGCAATAATTAATCCGACAATAAATAATATTAAGTTGACAAAATTACCGAGAAGATTGACCGGGAAGAAGGTAATAATAGCGTATTGTTCGACTAGGTCGGAAAATTGAAAAATACGGGTGAGCATGATTGCGAGTCTGTTGCACGCGGCATAAACACGAAAAGTACTGTTTTTTTTATCCTTATTAAATGGTAAGAAAGTAAGCAATTTCAGACCCGGAAGAAAAAGTGTACTTTCCCTTCAGCCACAACTATATTCTTCCTTCTTCTATAATCGGCTACGTTTCTTTTCCGCAAAATGAGGCAAAAATAGTACTTTTAATAATAGTACAATTAGATCCAATATTTCATTATCCTTATGAATATTGAAATAATGAAATATTTTCATTTCTATAATATACGAATCATCTTATTACATCCTTTTAAGTTGTCTCAATTATAAATGTAGAATACAATTATAAATGTATTCTATATTTATAATTGTAGAATACAAATGTATTCTACATTTATAATTGTATTCTTTTTAAACACTATTTCTATTTCAACAAAGCAAAGTATCTATTTTGATTTAAAAAGAGACCTCCAATTCACGGAAAATAATCATTGTGTAGAATTCACGGAATGAATAATTGTGTTATTATTTTGATGATACGTAAGCAGTAGCACTTGGTTGAATAACATGAAAAATCTGTTACTTTTCAATATAAATTTGTAAGAGTAAAAGAAGAATTCATGTTACATTAGCATGAACTTCAAGTTGGTCACATATATTTATGTTATTTGAACAATATGATGACGGTGGCGCCACTAAACTAAAACGCATCATCTTATGTGTTGTATGCATTTATTGCCTAAACTCAAAACTAATACTCTTTTAACATGAATATACCCCATCAGAACAGAAGGTTTCGAACGTTTTTAAAACGTTTTACAAACTAAATAACGTTTCTAGAACGTTTTAAGAACCTTGTACGTTTTTAAAACGTTCTTAAAACTTTTTGTTCTGATAGGGTAGGTAACATGAAAATTTTAGGTATTCTAACCTTTAAATATGTCGACACAATAGTTTCATCAAAATATCAAGTTCATTACTAAATTTCTATTTAAATTAGATATATTGTTTAGCTACTATTGACACGAGTAGATATTATAATTATCGTAGCCAAAGAAATTTATGTGAGTCAATTTTATGAAAACTAACCTAGCTAGTTCATTCAATTGACATACACTGTATGGCTGAATCAGCCATACAAATTTATTTGATCGCCAACACAGTGAAATTCAAGTAGTTTACGTTGACATATTGAGATTATGTTCAGTCCCTCTTAGATAATTGTATAGTCGAATCAGCCATACAGATTATGTAACGTTTAAATATTCAATTTTATTTGATTTAATACGTATGTCTATCTGCAAATAAAATAAATTCTTACTAAATTGGTTAAGCATTGCTAGACAAACTCATTGATCTACCAAAGCGAACAATTTTTTTCCGTGCATGCTTATTTTACATGATATTTCTCTCCGTGAAAAGACCATGACAATTCAATTTCTTTTCGCGAGATATTTGAAAGGAATTTTGCAATTGTCCAGAAGGTATTATTTCGACAAAAAATCATGAAGTTGAGGTTAAGGGTGTAACGCGTTAGGCCATGTTGCAGCCTAATCTCGTTTCAATCCCTATATAACAGGAAGTTTTATTGTAACATTGAATGGGGTATATATTTTAAATACGACCTTTATTCACCAAACACTCTCTTTAAGGCAAATATGCATGTCACGCAAATTTTATGATTTTTCAATCCCATCCCTGCGTCACGGTCCGTCACGCAAAATTATGCACGACGTTACAATTGTATAAACCCCTTGCCTAATGGCGTGACGTAGTTTATGGATGACCCCTATTTCGTTATTCTTTAGGATCTCGGCGCAGAAGGACGTGTGCCGCACAGTCATCACAAACATGCGCATTCGCCTTGAAGAGATTGCTCGCTGTAATAGAGGTCATATTGAGAGTGTCATACCGTTAAATAAATTCTCAAAGATACCATTTGCAGTTCAGTTGTTCGATCCATTATCATCCGATAAGAAATAAAGTCGTGATAAAGTGGAGGGGGGGGGGGAAGAAAAAACCTTTATTGTTTAGTCGTTTGTGCGCTGACCAAGATTCGCGCTTTTGTTAATATTAATTTATTCTTTCAGCTGATATTAATTGCTACAGCGTATTCAGACATTGAATCATTGGCTATCTTTGTTCCCTGATAACCGTGCTTATGTAAAATTTACGTAAATAATATGTAAACGCGAATTTATGTAAATTTTATGTAAATCTACTTTCTCACTGGAAATTTATACAGTTTAGATTCAAATGTAAATTACAGATTTAAACAGTAAAAAGTAATTTTTTAATTTTCTGGAAAAATGTATTTTTATATTAACAAGTCAGATACGTATTCTAAATTTGAAAAAAAAACAAACAAAAAAAAAATGAATAATGGATGTTTCGTTCCGTATACATTAAAAATGACATATTTTTGTTTAGCCAAAAGGTATTTTTCTTTCTAAACTTAACATTTGGAATTTATGTAAACATCATAATAAATATTGTTATATTTAATTGTTTCCGATGGGCGTTTTTCGAACTTTTTAGCAATTCCAATTCTAAGACTAACGAAACTTACAAAACTAACAAAAGTAACGGACCTTTTTTAAATTTTAAGCATTACTAATTGGAAGTAGTTAAAAATTTTATTTCGTGATTTTTTTCGAGCATGAAATTCGACATTACGATGTTGAATGATATGTTTCAAAGTTCCTCATGTTCGCTAAATATAATTGTTTGAGAAGAGAACTTCTTTTGCAGCATCGTCGTCCGATTTTCATTTCTGATTCTCTTTAATTTACTAAATGATCTCTCCCTTGACGCGTACTTCATGTGGCGGACAGTACAAAAAGTGTCTTCTCATATTCCTAATAAGAGCTTTGAATTTTAATCATTTCAAAATTCATGATCAATTAGTATTACATTTTAATTTCGAAACTCTATTGCTAATTCATACAGAAATTAATTTTCATGTGTCAAACAGAGGAAATTTAGTTGAATTCAATAAATTAAAATTAATCAATTTAACGCTCAGTAATTAAAAACCACCACAATTAATTTTATTTAAACAGTAGTGGAAATTGACCATTAAGTCAATAAGAATTGCACACATTTGTATTATTAACTTTAAATTTAAACTGTTATTTATTTAATGTATGTTTCATGACAAGTTCCCTCGTACGCTATTAAAAGTCATTTTTTTTAAGAGACCACGCCTCCGTGTCAGATCCTAAAGTTGGCATGGTAAATTTGTAGATACCCTGCACGATTTTGGAAGGTATGTAGCAATTTTTAATACAACCTTCTTCGACGCATTATGTTAGTTCATTATCCTAATTTTATACCTTACATTTATTAATTACAGTTAATGAATTGGTGTAAACAAGAATACTATAACTCATGGTCTATATAATATAAACAATTTTGCAATTAAATTTTATAAACAGATACATTGGGCAAAGTTATTACGAAACGAAATTTAAAAATATAAGTGGCATCATTTTTATAATCCTTATGTTGGGTGAACAGCGTACTGAAAGAAAATTTTTTCTTTCAATTTTTTAAAATTTTTTCTCGATGGATTTAAAATATTCACAAGGGATTTCCTTAAAAAAAAGTTTTATAGGTTTTTGACACGCCAATTTGATCATGTTCAATGGAAGAAAAATTAGGCAAAAAATTATAACCTATAAAAGAGGTTTTAAGATGAGTAAACATTTTTATAGCGCTGAATTATTTTATAGCATTTGAACAATGGCAAGTAGAATTTTTTATTAAACTTGATAATAATTTTTTATTCAACTTTTTTCTGATAGTTGGAAAAATCAAGTGAAAATCTTAAATATTAATTCCATGTGGCTATTCTTTATGAAAACGCACATAGTAATTTCACGTGGAAATGTTTTGTGAAAAATTCATTGGTAAACAAAAAATGAAAAATTAATTTGCATTGAGTTTTGAAATAACAATCTTGAGTTAATTGACGATAAGTACTTTTGACGATAAGAGATAAAAAAACTTGTTCACGCTTTGTGTTGGTGTAGTTTACAGTCCTAAAATAGAAATTTTATGAGAAGAAAAATTACGTTAATAGTCAGTAATTATTTCCCACTCTAAATTACTATTAAATCCAATTAATTGATATAGAAACGAAAACTTCAGTTTCACATTGATACACTGAGAAAAAAGTAATAGTAAAATTGAAAACAATTTATATCCATTTGAGGATATCTCTATAGAGTGAACAATTTTACTATTAAAAATAGTAAAAATGATAATTATCAAAGCAATTTGTAGTACTTTTCTACTAATATTTACTGCATGACTTTTAAATTTTACTATTATTAACAGTAGAAATATCTACTTTTCCAATATATCCTAAAATAGATTCAAAAAATAGTAATTTCTGATATATCTTTTTTCTCAGTGTAGAAAAAATATCAATTTTTCATGGAACTGAAGAATGAAGCGTTTTTTTTTAATTTAGCAAGAAAAAACATAGTTTGCAAATATTTTGAAAGTCAAATAAATGAAAGAAAAACGATAATATTATTTATTTTTATTTTTGTATTCAAAGGGTATAAAAATGGATATAAATACATAACAAAAAAAGTTGTTCACATTTTGTATTTTGAAAACGTTCTATTTTCAATAATCATCAATTTGTCATAAAAACTTTACTACCCAGTAAACTTTATAAAGTTTCAAAAATAAATTATTAAGAATGTTAGAATTATGACATTGATTAGAATTTAATACAGATTTGTGTTGTTCAATCATTTTTAATAATATCTCGTTTAATGGGTAACTTGACATCGTACTTGAGGTTATTTGTCAATTTAATAATAAAATTCTGAAAATTGTTATGAATTCGTGCATTTGCAAAATAATTGTTAAAATTCTGAAATCAGTTTGCTAGAAATAATAAGGCTCTGTTCACGAAACAAAATATTAACAATTGAAAAATTAATTTACAAAATTTCAGCAGACTGTTTTAATAACTAGTTATGACGTAGCAACATCTAATTGACGATATATAGACACCGCGTTCTAGATTGTTGAAAGCAATTTTTTCAGCGCAGTTTATGTAAACAAGTGAACTAGAGCAATTTTTTCGTTGCAAATCTTTTGAAGTTTAATTTACTTTACGATCAAGTATGCGTATTATAATTAATAGATTAACTTTACCAACATAATTGAATTAAAAAGTATACATTTTCACACGATGAAATTGTATATTTGTAGGTTAAAATGTGAAAACTTGACATTCAGAAGTCAAATATTCATAAACTAGTTTCTCAAAATATAATAACCTTTCAAAAAATAATAAATTGGCACAAATTGTGATTCAGGTTATTAAGACTTGAAGTAAACTGGTTTTTAGAGTATAACATTCTTTTTTTTTTTCTTCCCGCGATAAAGAACTATTTGCTGTCGTCGTTGTAATAATGCTCGTTATCATAATGAAAATCTTATATTTGCAATAAAGAGTGGCGAGGAATCGATAACAAAAATTGACGGACAAAAGTTTGCCCTGGATTAATAGGAAAAGTAAGATTGGTTTGACGAATTTGCGGCTTTCACGTTGGACAAAATGAAACGAACGAACGAACCGAACGAACCGTTTTGCCATAATTCCGCCAAGACGACACTTGAACTCATCCGTTTCGAGAACTTCGTCTAGATCATCAAGGTTTACCGTTTCGAATTACTTCCTGGATCAGAAGTCACGTTTCTTCGTTAGGTTGCTCAATTTATAAGGTCCTCCGACTAATCATCAATTTTCCTCTCATCAATCTTGTCCCGTCTGTTTCGTATTGGTTCAATTTTTTATTCATTTTCAGGAACTTTCCTGCTAATTATGTCGGGAAACACCTGAAATATCATTTCCAAGACTTCGGCGTGCATTTTTGTCCCAAGCGCAGACTTAAAACCAATACTATTAAAACTCCCGTCTCGTTTAATCGGTAAAATCCTTTAATATTAAACAGATCTGTTCCTCGAAAAATTTATTCAAGGCGAACAACATCGAAATTCTCCGCCTTTCCGTCGAAACATTTTTGCAAAATAAATTAAACGTTAATAAACATTTTTAATAGTGCGAATCATGCGAAAGTTTCACTCGCTAATAATTTACGAAATTGATCATTAACATGACGTTATTTGAAATAGAATGGATGTTCCAAAATTGTAATAAAATGTTACGAGTGAATATCGTTAGTTACATTATATTGGAATGAATGTCGTGTGCTTCTTTCTAAATGTTTCTCAAAAGTCTCTAGTAACAATGAAACATATATGGTCCATATATATATCATTGTTATTGGATAACAATTCCATAAAAGGAAATTAATACATGGACATACACTTGACTTCCACACATTTGCTTTTCTTAAGACCGGAAACTTCCATACATTTGCTTTTTCGGCACAGAAAGTTACACGATTTCATTATTTTAAATCTTATTCAAATTTGGCGGGTTTTGCGCTTTTCGTTGATTGGCCAGACAGCAGCAAATGTATGGAAGAAAACGAAGCAAATGTGTGAAAAAGAAAATAAGTGAAAAGCAAATGTGTGGAAGTCGAGTGTATATTTTTTTTCTCAATCCATATACGGCCATATATGGTCAATACATGGCAATAATTGATTTCCATATAAGGCAATAATTGATTTCCATAATTCCAAAAAAAAATTATAGAAAGCATATATGGCTAGAATACACCCCTAGTAAAAATCTGATAAGGCGTGCCACATGATAAGTGTGGCCATCATAGGGATTTTCTATGGCATACATTATAATAGGATACCAGATTAAAACCATATCAGAGCCTAACGTGGTATTCTGAGTAGGCGTCAATAAGTGTGTAACGGTGGGCTTCTTTATGGTCCTGATAGGGCACGCCACTTAGGCGGCATGCCATCTCGGGGACTAACCAAGTTTTATTTACAAGGCTCCGATTCTATAGACTGACTAGGGAATAATCATTATTATTGTAAGTGGTGGACCAACTTAGGTCATCATTATATGGCTATAATCTAAAAATCTATTAAGGGCATGATTAGAGAATCACAGTGCAGATATATATAACGTATTATTCAAAACACTTGAAGAATACCGATTCAGAGCCAAATTAGTGTATCATATGAACTTTTGAGGGTTATGCCTCAGCGCCATTTATTTTATTAAAATTCATTAAAATCTAACTAAACTAACGATGCAGGTCCAGGATAAAGTCGGGAGTAATTTTGGTCCTTTCGAGCATATCCCTAACGTTGATAGTTTAAGAGTTACGAGCGAAACAGTGCGCCCAATCCTACCAGGACGCGCTCCGAGGGACCGTTCAGTTTTTTTTAATTTTATTGTAATCAGCGTGATAAGACGCATCGATTTCATGTATTGAAACCCCCTGTTAGGGGGAGGGGTGTAAGTAGGTACATAATTACCCAATTTTTAATAAACTGATTTAATAAATTTTCATAATTTAGTTTGCCATATAATGATATTCTGCAAGTATAATGCCAAAGTAGTCAACTTTTTATTAAAAATAAATATTTTTTCTCTCAGTGTATTATATCAATTATAAGGGATGCAATAAATTGATTTTAATTATAAGATATTTTTTACCTAAACTTACGTTCAATCGTTTCAATTTAATATTTGTGTTTCTCATAGATGCGCGCGCATTTAACGTCACGTCTGCAACTTCACGCCGTGCTGAGCTTTTTACTAATGGATGGATGGATGGAAAATAGACGCGTCTGTGGATCAGACTTGTCTGTGAATGTCGGATCAAAAGTATTCTACCACTCAAATATGAAAGTGACTATCAATGCCGCGAATTTTAAAACGATTGCAACGAAATATTTGTTGTTCGGGATAGGCGAAAATAATTTTCGGCATTAAATGTTAGTTTAATAATTTTCTAAAATATTTGATGTCTTTTTTTCTTTTTTTCTAATTTTGCTTAGAGCGACAAAATAATTTTGTTCGCGCAAAGTTAGTTTTTTTTTAATTATTATGTTTTTATTTTTTATTTCCATTTTTATTTAGGTCTAAAAAATAATTTTCTTCGTACAAATAGAATTTTGTTTTTTTACGTTATTTCCAATTTTATTTGGCACGAAAAATTAAGTTTTTAAGTTCAAAGTTATTTTCGTTAGCTATCAAAAAAAAATTTTTTTCTTTATTTTCAGGTATTTATCGTGTTTTTTTTATTAATTTATTAATAATTATTGTTTATTAATTAATATTAATATTTTAAATTTATTTAATTAAAAAGAAATAAACATTATATTTGGTTTTCTTTATCTTGTAATTAATATTCGCGTTTTTCTAAAAATATTGGCATTTCCAAGTCCCTAGCACGTAGCTCAAATGGCTTGATTTTAACGTTTATAGCTAATTTTACATACACGCGAAGAGCGATAAAGTTAAATTAACAAAAGAAATTTTGTTCGAGCACGTTTTGTCTCGTGACGTCGACTATACTATAAACATATGAATTAGTCAAATTATATTTCTTGAAAACATTACTTTTTTCATTTTTTACACCATGCACTGACGTAAATAATTTTTTTAGTTTATTACGTATATTATATGTTAAAACACTTAGGTCATGTCAATGTACAGTATAAATAAACAGTATACATTGAAATAAATATGATAGAAAAAATTACTGTTTTTAACTGTGTTTCAGATGTGTATCCATTTTTCAGTAAAAATTACAGCTTTTTAACAGGAAATATTTTTGTTTCATTTATAAATATAACATTTAAAGCTACACTGAGAAAAAAAATATGTTAAATTTTCGTATATAATTAGGAAACTGAAACTATATGTAGCGTATAAGAAATTTTCAAATTAAATATATGAAAACTTGGCACATATATTACACTACTTTATATAATTATGTTTCCTTTTCGCATACTTAATGCTAAGCTTTCATACATTTTATTTGAAATTTTCTTATACTTTCCGTATAGTCTCAGTTTCCTAACTATATACGAAAAATTAATATATTCTTTTTCTCAGTGTATACAATTGAATTATTTTCATTAAGATACATTCCAGAACGAAACTATTACGTTAAACAGTGAATTAATTAGCAAGCCTACAATGTTGTTATAATTATTGTTCATAATAATATTAATAAAATGAAAAACAAAAATTAATTATAATATCACGAAGGTTATTGTAATTTGAACACATGGTGATATAATATTCTTTCTTGATTTTTCAGGTTTTTAATCAAAAGAATTTTGGAAGTCGTCGTTGGCTGTCAGGTCGTCATGTCGCTGTTTCAACAGTGGATGGTACCTTCGGTTAAGAACTCGTTGATACCATTCAGTGTAAGTAATTTATATATTTCATTTATAATTTTATAATAAAATACAAACTCATTTGCACGAAAAATGTCTAGTTTAGAGCAATATAAACGTTATTTGCGGGAACTTGGGATATACTTGTTTAATTTGAAGAAATATTTATTTGACGTTGAAGACAAGGGCCGTAATGGAAGGCCGAAAGTACCATTATAAGATGAAGATTCGTACCAAACGTAACAAGAACTTGCATTTACATTAGGAATAAATAAACCAATAATTTCACATCGTTTGAAGTTAAAAATTTTTTAATAAAAACAGCGGAGACTTGTTTGTACTCCCGACACAATTGAAAAATTAATCGTACCATTTAATTGGATTTAACTGGGTTAACGCAAAGGTTGAAATTAAATTTGACTGGAACTGTCCTGCCAAAATGATGTATCAATGTAAAAAGAATGTTGACTTTTTGCGCTATGCTTTTCTCTTCACTCCGTACACGTGCGCAAAACAATGATAAATTGTATCAACGACACATTGATATTTGTTATTTCACTAACCGAACAAGCAAGACCGGCGAGAAGAGTATTTGAGTCGCGTATACAGTGTTTGGTTATGTAATTTGATTTCGACAAAGTGATGTAATCAATCTTTTGATAATGGTTCACTAGATGCATATAACACAAGAGCATGCCATCATGAAAATTCTCTCTTGTCCTTTAGTTCCGGCTTCTATTCGCCCACGTATATACCATAATATCTTCGTAAGTACGATATTCCATAATAACTCTCCCGCATACCGTCAGTTTTCATCTCGAGTCATACTAAACATTCCGTTCGTTTCCTTTTTCCATTTTCATTCCTTCGGATTATACGCTTTTTTTTCTGCAAAGATTAAAAAATGGTCAGTACTTCAAATGTTTATGCCCTTCCTTTTGCCCTTTTTCTTGCGCAATCCGCTTTTCACTTAGAAAAAGAGTTGTTACAAATGATCCACGCCGGCGATATTATTTTAATCTTCTATATCCCAGTCAATAGATATTTTTATTCGTTTGGAAATAATTTGGACGTTTGCAATTATTTTTAAAAATGTCTTCTTTTTTACATTCAGAATTTTATCGACTTATATAATATTTATCTTTGTCACGCTTTAGTGTCAATGTAAGGGGCGTGGCCTAACTCAGGTACAGTTTTGGTCTAAGTCAGGTGGCCTAAGTCAGGTATAGTGGTGGTAAATGCAATAACATTTATTTTCATAATTATTTAAATAATATATCTTATCATAAAGTATACTATAAACGCACAAATATGGCCGAGTTATTATAACATATAAAAGGTAGAAACTACTAATGAATTTCTCTTGGCATGTAACAGAGATAGATGAACCATTTCATATTTCACCTTAAAACATGAACAATTCAATTATTATCTTCTCGTTTAAACAAAAACCACATTTCAATTGTATTTTGTTGTTTTAATCGTATAATGAATTACAGTTCGCTATATAAAGATTTATGATGACTTTTAACTGAACGTTTGTTCCATTAGACAATGCAACATTATAATGCAATTTCTCGATGTTTTATACGCTGTTTCGAGGAATAATTTCTACAAAAATATTTAACAATATAAATTTTTAATATAAAAACATTTATTCACAGAAATTTAAAGATTAAGTAAATTAAATAGTTTCACTTTACTCGAGAGTATGAAGTTATTACTTAAAGAAATAAAAATCAAATAAATTATACATTCAGATTTGTATGGTATCATTGTGAAGGAAGTTTATTTATTTTGAAGCTTTCTTTTTTGATTTGTAAAGTTTTTGTAAGACAACCTCTATAGTTTGCGCAAAAAATATAATTTTAATACATACCAGAGTACCGTCATTAATAAGCCGCGACACTGAATTTCTACGATTGTAAGTTTCATCATGAATGATAAAGGAATAATGAAGACAGGAAAGGGGACATAACTGAGAAGATAGTAAGAAGGTCCAAGAGCCACAGGCACTTTACATCAAGGGCTGAGTAAGCGATTTGCTAAGGAAATTTGCGAAGTGAATTCATACGCCGAGCGCTGCAATCCACTTTCCTCACACTACATTATATACGATAGACCAATGCGAATGCATTCAGGTGGAAGTAGTTAATAATTCCATTTGTAACAATAAATGGCTGTCGCATTAGCTGTTTCAAATTATACTTAACCGTGAGATGAGTAAAGGTTGTCTTTAGCTAAATAAAATGCTCTTCGTTTGGCTTCATATGTCTTATAGTTTAACTAAAAAGTTGAAAAAGTATTTTTTATAGTATATAAAAAAAAATAGAGAAATTCTCTAAAATGCTCCAGTTTTTTTATGGAATTTTAAATATATAATTCTTTGACTAAGATAAAACTGAAAAATATTATTTTGTATTATTTTTATTTATTTTTTTTCAAGTTAGAACAATTTTTTTAGTACTTAAAAAATTAAAAATTAAACTTCATTTATGGAAAATTATAAAATAAATATGTTTGAAAACAATATGAGAAATAGTTGGTATTGGCAAAAATGGAAACTTGAATTTGAAGTTCTAAAATTGGATTTCACCGAATTGAACGATGCCGGATTAGTGGAAACAAATAAAAATACAGGAATGTTTGAAATTATTTTTTGGATCAAGTTTCATAACAATACGAGTTATTGATGAAGTATTTCTGGTATTAGTCCGAAAAATCGCAGGATGTCAGGAAACAATAAAATTTTGCGATTATACCCCGAATAACATCGAAGAAAAGTGTCCCTTTCGGCGGCGTGTGTGGGCAAAAGAATTTTCGGCGGTTCCACGACCAATAACGTTCAGAGCTTTCACAAGAATTTCAAAGAAAATGTCCATACTTTGCTACCGTTTGTTCATTTAGACATTGACGACAATCTTAGCAATGTTTACAAACGAAGAATTCTTATATGTACCTGAAAGGACAGGTTTATCACAATTCCAAGAATTGTTCTTTAGTGCAGGTAGTGAAAAATGTGATAATAATTTTATCATTGAGAAAAAAAAAGTATGATGCTTATAATAAAGTGATCTTTGCTACATCATTTAACTCTGAATGGAAGAAAAAATCTATATTTACAATTATCATTTTTTTCCATTCATAATCAAGGTTTTTGTAAATATGAATTCATGTTTATTTTTGTAGAAATTAATTGAATGAAAATAGCTTTCTTTTTCGATATTTGAAAGCTCATAAATTATTACAAAGGCTTTTTGCAAATTTATTTTTATTTAACAATAACAAACTGCCGGCATTATTTTGTTTACTTTTTTTGTAATAAAATGGGATGTTGCATTAATTATTCGTTTCATTATTATTGGTGATTTAATTAAATAAATTACATTAGTTTCCGGTTTATTGATTGGCTTTTAAAAAGTAATTCATATTAAGCTTAAATCCTTAATTGAATAAAAGCATAAAAGCTTCATTTGTGTTATTGAATTTGAGTTTGAATCAATTTTGATGACCAAATTTTAGGCCATAATAAATAAATCCATAGGTTTTCAATTTTCTGATGTATTTTTACATAGGGTTCTGCAAAATTGTTTCTAATAATCGAAAAATAAATTATAAAAGAATCTACTATTCTTTTCTTGTTTCTTTTTTTCTTATTCATATGTTATTCGTAAAATACATTTAAATCAATTAAATTTCTTTCATAAATGAAAATTTGTACATATTACGCGTTCTTTTCTAATTATACAATTTACTTCGATGAAATATTTTTTACAGAAGCTACATTCCATTTAGGCTACTTGAATAAATTCGAGTAAATCATTTATTAAAATTTTGTTATTTCGTTAAAATATGTCTAGTAAAGGAGAGAAGCTTGATTGCAAAACACTCGGATATTCTGACCATGTTCTTGATTGGATTTCGAACGTGACCATATATGACAGTTTGATAACATATCACATTTAAACTAATAGTTAAGAACATTCGAAATACAACAATTATACCTTATATGTACAGTACAGACAGTACATAAGAACATTTTTATTGACACAATATTTTATATACAGTGTAGCTTATTGTCTGCAAAATAAACCGCATGAATTATCCGCACACATTTTTCCACCTATCTGCTGGAACACAAATCGTTTTAATCAGGAGTCACAATTATTTTGAATTCTTCAAATAGCCTTTACCCTAACAAATCATAAACATTGAACATAAATATACCTTGTCCAGACTTTATGATCCATGCTACTATGTATACAAGCTGTTATCTAACTTTTTCCTGTGTGTAAAGAAAGTAAAAATATTGTCATCGTTGACAAAAAGTTCGAAAGTTGAAACCGCTTTTTTCACACTTTTCAAGTCGACATTTTTTCATGTCCTAATAATATAATTATTTTCTTAGTTTATCGCGAATGAAATTATACTGAATTTATTAACAATAATATCATTTTAAATAAAACACTATAATTAATTTTATCAATGTATTTCATGTTGTGAACAGTAATTATTCAGAAAATATCACTATTATTAACGACATTTTTAACGTTTATATTTTTTTTATATAAAAAAAAATAAAAAAAAAGTCTTCCAACATAAGGTAATAAAATTTCTATTCTAATAATTAAAGTTATTCCAATAGTAAGTAATTTTCGTTATTACCGTTCATTTTTTCCCCCAGTGAAGTGACAGTACTATTCAAAAATGTCAAGTCTGATGATTACGGTGATGGGAAGTTTGTATATATACCTCACCTGGGCGTAAGGATTTTACGAAAACGGTAGCCCTGCAGCCTCGTGGCACTTGACTGTGAAGCGGATGAAGTATGACATCGATTTCCCATCGAGAAAGCACATATAATACCTCTCCCGCCCCCCCCTCCCCCTCCACAGCCACTCGATGGGGCTGGAGGTGGTGAGAGAATGTGCAGCCTCGAATGTTACCAGATTTTTGTCATTTTTTTATCGCGTTCGGCAATTTTTCCTTTTTCTCGCACGTTCCGAAAAGCGTGTAATTCATCCCCCTAAGAATTCGCAGTTTATTCCATATCGTTTTGCCAATATCTCCAGCGCTTCGCGTTCATTTAAAAGAATAAAATTCCGACCAACTTTGGCGCGGCTTAAAATGCATAAGTGGGTGCCATCCAGCACATTTCGTAATGATATCGAGTCGTTTCAATGACACCTGAACTGGATAATGTTGGAACTTCTTTTAATACCGTTATCTGTTATTTCCGTTTGTTATTAAATGTTTTTAACTTTGATTTGTTTGATTAAAATCATGTTTCCATTGCGAAGATATATATTAATTTGTAAATGAATGTGAAGATTATTTTGTTTATAATAAAAGATTAATTTAATTTATATATAAAAGATAAAACTAATATCCTCATTAATGTGGCAGTTCAATGTCTTTACACTGAGAAAAAAGTAATAGTAAAATTGAAAACAATTTATATCGATTTGAGGATATCTCTGAAGAGTGAAAAATTTGACTATTAAAAATAGTAAAAATGATAATTATCAAAGCAATTTATAGTACTTTTCTACTAATATTTACTACATGACTTTTAGATTTTACTATTACTAACAGTAGAAATAATTACTCTTCCAATATATCCTCACAATTGATACAAAATATAGTAATTTGTGGTATATCTTTTTTCTCAGTGTAACTTGCATACAATTTGAATAATTTTTACAAACAACTTGTTCTAAAACAAACAAAACATTTGTTTTATCTCAATGAAAAATAGTCGAATAGAGTAAATATTTATTCAGATATTTGTCTTAAACTCGCTATCAATTATGTAAAGTAACAGCCCTAGTAAAAATTGCAATCGGGGAGAAATACGGCCCTGACCGGGCATCCGTACGTTCATATCAGGTCCTGATAGGGTATCCAAATAGGGCGTTGCATATGGGTGTAACGCTAGGTATCAATGTGGT
>JABFPN010002314.1:0-22956 GCA_022817305.1 Leptoteleia sp. ZL-2020
AGCCACACGAATGCCTACCGTTACACACCGAAAAGGGCATAATGTGGATGCCTGATAAGTACCTCATCTGGTAATGTGGCTCCCTGATCATGCCCACACTTCAGCCCAATTTCAATTTTTACTAGGGTACAAAATGTAAATTAATCTTACCATCATTAATTTCGATTGTAATGGTCATCAAAATGTTTTGATCTTTGCTTAAAATGAAAAATGATGCTATTCCAAGCTTTTTTTTCACTTATACGACCAAAAATGTTAATGCAATAAATTATCAAGACGGCTAAAGTACCGCGCTCATAAATGTTTAAGTTTGAAAAAAATTTTCCTCTTGAATCCAACCTCTAAGTCATTCAAATTCTCTTTGAAATAACATTACGAACGTATGCATATCGGTGTCTGCATTTCAACATTCAGCTTGCAAATTTAGCAATTCTATGTAAGAAAGTCGAATATAACTATTTGCATTAAAACACGATTATCCCATTAACTGGATCGATAACAAATGTTTCCATTTATTCGCAATTATAATTGAATTTAAATAAAAATTCTTCAGTTTCCAAAATATAGAAGGGGAAGAATCAAAAGCTTTCGAAATATAAAGAAAAGAAATGTTTGCAAACATTTAAAGGTTCGTATAAATAAAAGTTGTTTCGTTACACTTGAAGAACGTACAAATTTAAATAAATAATAACAATAAAGTTCGCGTACGTTGTGTACTTTGAAAACATTTCATCTTTCGGTTCCAGAAATTGGGTTACATAAATTACAAATGTCTCTTTAATTTAAGAGAGACTTTAACGACTTAAAACAGGATTTTCAAAATTTTGCAATTCTTATTATTTTTCAATTTAACATTGAAACATTAAAATGCACAGTTATTCAATTGCAAAAGAACAAGAAAAAAAAAAGAACTTTTATTGCCGTACACAAATTGGGACGAAAAACAAGCGAAACAAAGGACATAATTCATCGCAACTGACCCTGTAACTTTGACCATGCAGTAATCAACGAAATAACAACGGACTTTCAACCGGCAAAAACTTTCTACGTGAAATCTAGAAATCCCCGCGACTCGCATACAATGACAGTTCATTTTTTTTTATACGCTCTTATTAATCTTGCTTCGCAAAAGTCGCGGGAGATGACTTCCGACTGGAAGCAAGATTCGCGCTCAACTTGCACGGTCATGAAACGTACGATTCTATAGCAATTTGTAATCGTCTCGTTCAGTGTGTGTCGCGCAAATAGAAGTAACCATCAAATTCAATTTATTATTGTTGATACAACGAGCGGCGCAGCAAATCCATTCTATAATGCTGCCTTGCGTACGCACAATATCTCGATGCGTAATTCCAGAATAATTTGCGGGATCGTTTCCCGATGAATGGACTCTCGGAGATTAAATATTGAAGCAGGTGCAAACGGACTTGAATGATTTACCGGGCAGGATGTAATTTCATAGAGCAGCGTTTTCATTGTGAGAACACGACGAAATAAATATTGTAATATTACGTGATTTCAGGAAAATTGTCGAGACGAATGTTTTGAATGGTTATTGCAAAATCTACGGAAAATTATAAGTGAAATGCAAAATGATTTTGCATTGAGATTTTGTAACGTACGATTCATACGCCGCATTACCAAATTAAAATGACTCAATATTGCAAAATAATGAGCATTAAGCTGTATCGCAAAAATTGTGATTAATAATTTAGGTATTGTATATTGCAAATGTACTTTACAGCGAGAGAAATTTATTAGCAATTTACTGATATATTTTATAATGACTCGGTGATATGCGTGCATTTATACACCGTGAGAAATTGATATGACAATTTTACTGTTTTAAATAGAAATTGAGCTGTTTTGTTGTACATTACTCTTGGAAAACAAGATAAATTTACTCATCTCAATTTTGACCCTTTGCATTCTTGCTTTACTTGATAAATAATACATTGCATCTCATTTGATCTGGACCATTATCCTCGGTTGGAGACAGCTGTCTTGCACCGCACCTTTTGCTTTCAACCAGTAAAATCGGCCGTAAATGCGCACGCGCCAAAATTTTTTTTAGATTAAACATTCTTATTTTAACGTTGAAATGCAATATTAAATTGATGAAAGTCCGCAAGAATTTGACGACAAAAATGACACGACAGCAAATAAATGTTGTTATAAACAATTGGATTGTGGAAATGATCCAATTTCATGGTCAAAGTCGTCTTTTTCCGGATGTCTTTAATACCATGCCTGATGACGAGTTCATCGGCCGGCCTACTGCTGCGCACGTCTGTGAATCTGCGCAAATACGTATTATGTTATATTATGCACACAATCGCACATAGTGACATAGCTGCGGATTGCTTAAACACCTCACCTATACATCCTTACCTTACGTTTGCACAAGATCTTAACGAGATACGAGGCTACATTAAAAAAAAAAAAAAAGTGTGCCTTGCACTATCTCTAAAAAAGCCGCGCTCAGAGAAACCGAAAGAGCAAAAGTCACTCAAAACAGTCGAAAAAAGTGAAATCGTTTTTCCGTCTATAAATCGTTTTTACTGCCAACAATCTCTAGCTCATTATTTATTTCGATTAAAAAGTTGTTACTGTGTTAATGTGCAAGTGTCCTCTTTTTGTGCCATTAAAATAAAAACAAAACAAATGATAATAAAAGAAACAAAAGTACAATGAATAGTGTCGATCAGCGTGCTCCTTGGCACGTGAACATTTTTACCGAAAAAAGGACACTTGTTTTTCTAATACACCGAGACAATGTAATTAATACATGGATGATTAATGTACACAGGTATTGAGGAAACGATTAAGCTGGTACGAGCTGCGGGTGGCACATGTTATGGTTACGTTTGTGATCTGTGCAATCGCGAGGATGTTTACAAAAAGGCCCAATTAGTCAAAGAGGAAGTCGGCAGGGTAAGTAAAATTATTCTTTTATCCTCTTCTCCTTTCGCGAGCTTTTATTCAATCTCGATTTCAGGTCATTGAAATTGTCACCTTTGATCGTTGTTTGTTATATTTTAGTGTACCATAAAATGTACTGTATTGTATGTATAACCATGTTATATATTTGTTGGACATGTACTCATTGTACGTATAACGATATAATGTATAGCCATAAAATTGGTACCGAGTTGGTACCAATGCGCGTCACCAGTTATCAGGGTAAAACCAAATGACTGGCCCCTTCTCGATTTTCAAACAATGTTTTCGCAAAAACGTACACAACTTTGCTTACAAGTGCACACAAAGAAACGCGCGTGTAATCGCGACTACTCGAGTCATTCGACCAATGGTCGCCTGCGGGGACGACATTATGAAAGTCTACATTACGCCATAATATTGCAATACCGATATGTGGCACGCTCGACCTGTTTCGAGAGGCAGAGGAACAGCACGTGGTTTTGATATAGCTAATCATATTAGCCATAATATTCGTAAATTTTTTTTTTTACGCGAGGTCAACAATTAATGATGGACATTAATTTCTTCGAATCCTCATTGTATTCGAATTGTCTGTAATGGCATTACACTCTTAGATTGAGGATGGGATAGGTATTCAGTCGATCGAGAGCCAAAGCACACCGAAAAATTTTTGTTCAGAAACTTTATTACAGATTACACTGAGAAGGACGATGAAATAGAAATTATTAATATGTTAGTAAAGTGGACACATAATTGAAAAAATTAACAATGAATATGTTAAGTTAGTAAAAAGAATTAACAATATTGGCAACTATTGTTTGTTTTTAAATGATAATTGCATGGGAAAAATGTATGTACCAAATTAACATATCTCCTTGTTACGTTAATATATTATCGGTGCTAAATGATGTATGTTAATTTTCATATCTTATTTTATCCTATTTTATATAAAGTCGCTGTTGGCATTCGCATAATTAGATAATTTTATTGTTTGTTTTAAAATACTGTCCTTCAGAAACTATAAGTAAGAAATAAACTTTATCAAATGTCATTAGTCGAAAGCGAAATCAGTGAAAAATTACAATATATTGGATTAACATATGAAAATTAGGAAATTGAACAACAACATTATTTCTCATATAAACCAATGTAATAATATTTTTGTATTTTTAATGCCATAAACAAAACTTAATACTGTGAGATATTTTGATAGATAATATTGTTGTTTGGTCTGATGAGATCCAAGCAAAGTGGACGAAACTTTAGCAGAATCAGATAATAAAGAATATTTATAAAGAAAAAATGTTTTAAAAATATTCATTGTTTCCTTGTGGTCTGTCTATGTCCACAAAGAGAGAAAGTAATGTTTTAATTTTGTCCAGTATATCGCTACTTTACTAACAATGTTAGTAGATAATTTTTACTTCATCTTTTCTTTCCGTGCAGTAAATAAAGCTGACTTATAACAGTTTTTCTATTATTCTGGAACGAATCTTAAAATTATATTTGATAAACTCAACTAACTATTTTAAACACTTATAAGGAAAAACATAAATTAGCTTGATAAAGATTGTTTGTTGAAAAAAGTAGTAATTTTTCCTACGCTGTTTTTTCAGTGTAATTAAGTAACAATTAATAATCAATTAATGGATTTTAGTAAGATTTACCAAACTGAGATTGGGTGTAGTTTTCTTTTTTATATAATCGTCGGGGAAAGTGAATTAGAATTGTATTTGTTCAAAATATTTAAATGGAGTATTGTCTTGGGTCTTATAGCATGAAATCCAACTTTCGACAAACCAGCAAAAAATCTATGGAAATGATATTGCTTCACTGAATGCAACTGTAATGTGAATAAATCTTGTGGAAAACGAGGGACTTTAATCTTTACTGGTTTATATTAACGACACGTGTAATGTCATTATTAACGGTTTACAATTATTTTTTGTAATAATTTCGATATGCCCACTTTGGATGAAAAGAAGAAAAAAGGACTCGACCAAAAAATGTGTTCCTCGATGGAGAAAAAAAATTTGTTCAGTCAAGGAACTATTTCTTCACCGAAGAAAGTGTTTCTTCGTTCGAAGAAGATATTCCTTCGCTTAATCTTTTCCTTTTTCAAATGTGTGGAATTTAAAAAAAAAAAGTAAGAAAATTATAATCGCTTCTCTTTCGTTTTTGCAAAAATATCTTGCGAAAGAAAATAAGCAGTCACACGAAAGAACGACTTAAATCAAGTTAAGGTTTCCTTTCGATGACGGAGTTGATCATTGAGAAACCGCACGAATACATCGATTTTTGTTTCATTTATGCGGTTTCTCGAATGACACCTGTTAAGTTCAAATGTAGGCTTATTGTTTCGCGTACAGATTATTGATTTTTAATTGACATTTGTAATCCACGAAATTAAGTCCACTGAATGACAATTACAAATGCTTTAACATTATGACGTTCGTAATTAAGTTTTATACGAGACAATTGGAATAAACATTACAGTGATAGTAAATGTAATTGAGCTATTAAAATAAACTCAAGTTATACTTTAATTGTTTGAATGGTTCCATTGTTTACCGTAGACAGTCATTAATTGTATTAGAAAGACCATTCGCTTTAGGCGTGCAAATTGGGTATTTAAATTATTTTTCTTCTCGTCATGATTTTCTCATCTTTCGAATTCAGACAGTGGTACTATATATATAATATGGTCACTAATGAGACTCTTCAATATTCATTGGTGAGTATTGACTCACCACTGTTTGTTGCAATTCAAACTTTTTTATATCTTTTTTCCATATTATAAAAAGTTGTCATTGATTGACATTACTTCTACTATTGCCACTGTACTATATATATTATACTATACTATTATTACGGATCAAAAGTGTAAAGATTATTGGTAAAAAATTGACTTCAATTGCAACTTTCGACGACTGTTCAACTGCTCGAAGAATCTTAATGAGAGTTGAGATTGTCCAAAGTCTATATGTTTATACAACAGTAAAATGAGGATTCTTTTCTATAAAAATGAAGTAGGTCATAATGCAAGGTCGGCGTTGCAAAATTAATAGTCGCAGTCATAAATGGATTTAGTGGTTCTCTTTTATCGACCATTTATTATGTAATTATTTTGCACGGGTAATAACTACAATATATGTTCAATTATGGTACATTTGTTTAGAGTCTGTACAAATCGCAAGGAGAATGATATTATTTTAAAAACGGTTTATACAAGAGTAATGTTAATAATGCTTGAATTTTGCTTTCCAGGTCTCCATACTTATCAATAATGCCGGTATCGTAACTGGCCAAAAGTTTATAGACACACCGGACCATCTTCTTATTCGTACGATGGATGTCAATGTTTTGGCTCATTTTTGGGTAAATATCAATTATATTTACTATTGAACTTTAAACAACTTTGCAAAACTCTGAAAGGGTCTTAAATATTCTTTATATTTTCACCTTTAGTATTTTTGCAGTAAATTATTCATGAAAATGTTTGAAAAACTCCGAAAAGTTATTTATCTTTTCAGTGTTCAGTTGTAACTGAAAAACTTTGGTAATCTCTAAAAAATTCCACATTTTAGCAGTGTTGCAGAATTTTTCAATGAAATTTAAAGAGATTTTTGAAATGTTTGAATGGCTCTTCCCCCACAAGAGTAGAGAGAAAAAAGAACTTGAGTAAATTTTACGAAATGTTGAAAGGCAATTTGCGAACTAATTATTTTAAAGAGCCATGGCTATATTACTTTTGTACTTTTCGAATATCCCTTCTCGAGTTTGATATTCAAGGACCACAAGTGTCCGCTTTGGGAATTCGTGGTGAGAGGCATTCCTCGGCATATATGTGCTATGCGTTTCTTGTGCTCGTTTCCCCGGTCATACGTTGACGTTGGTCAGGCGCACAAACCGGTCTGATAGGCGCGATTCTCGAATAGTGCATCGAATTTTAGAGACCCAATAAAGGGTCACAAAAATGTCACCTGTAATCTTGTGCACCAAAAACCTTTCAAACCTACTGATAATTTATATCATTTTATATCCGGCGACTAAAACTTTTGGTATCGCGTTTGCAAAATTTATAACCGCGCAATCTAACGTGCAACTAAACCGTTGTTGTTTTGGATAAAACTGTTTGAATTATTGGAGTTATGCACTTTGCAAAGATCGACGACCAACTTCGTTTAAATGGAAAGTCAGTGTTTCAATTATTTCTGAAACTAATTTTATATTAATCCCATTTGCAATATTATTTAAATTGTGAATTTTGATGCACGATCAATATTTCTCGTAAGTACAAGATTAACGTTACGTGTTCGAGATTTTAATATGTTTTCCTCTAATTTCTATATTAAGGATTATAGATATAAAAATGATCAACTTCTTTCCCGTTCAAGGTGTATTATAGTTACGACAGGCCATAAACAATAATTAAACTGAAATATCAACGTAGTCCGCGGTAAGAAAAAAAATTGTTTATAGTTTCCGCAACCGCATACCGGCTTAAAAAACAAAATATTTGCACGTATCGACATAATGATTTCAATCGTCTGAATAAAATACGAATTGAAAATGCCTCCTGCCGGGCAATTATTGGCGCGCTGCGGTCACATGACTGGAAAACCGTAAACATCACCATATCAATTATTTTTGTCGGCCATAATGTTGGGCAATGATTTCGAGTAAATTATTCATGATTTTGATTATGAACCAGTATGCATATTTTTTCCCACGAAAGTCTGATAATGAGTCATTAGTGAAACGTTTTTTCACTTCACCGAGCAGGAACATTATTTTGTTTCTCATTGAGAAAGCAGAACGTCATTCATAGTTACTTGCTTTGTGAACCAATTTTATTTTCGGCAGAACCAGCCGCGCGGAACTTAAAAACTCACGCGAAAAAGTCGGCTCAAAATTACATATTGTTCGTTTTCAAAAAAAAAAGCTAATGGCTTGAAAGTGAAGTTACATAAAAATAAGATAGAGTATTAATATAAAATTATTTATGAATGCTCTATTACTAGAAATAATAGTAATTACATTTATGTTTACTAGATTATTTAAAGTACTTCCTCCGGAAGCAAAGCACCTGGAGGGAGCAAAAGTATATTTATTTTATTAAATTTGTCATTGATATATATATATATTATAACATAAAATTTTCATAATTTGAAACGAAGATAAAGAAATTTAATGGACAAAATATAAAATAAAAAGTTTGTCAAGAATTATTTATTTAGTTTACTAATATTTGAACCGCAACGGCATTTCATAACTGTGAGACGTATATGCCTCTTCACAATAATTACGAAAGTGAACCTCAGAGATTATTCAAATTATCTCAGTTATTACTATATCACAGTTCATTAGCTAATGTGTACTCTAATTATGTTTTTTTTCTATTGACGATAAAAAACAATATCTCTATTGATAACTAAATAATTCTTGAAACTGAAAAATTAAACGTTTTCAAAATACAAAAAGGTAAAGAAATTTAAATTTGTATACTTTTATAAATGTTTAGAAACATTGCTTTTCTTTACATTTTTAATTTTACAAATGTTTTATTACTCATTTCTGTAAACAATTGATAGTAATATAAATGAGAATATTCTTTGATAGTGTATAATATCATTGATATTGCAATGTCTAAAGAATGCTAGATGATTATCTGCGATAAAAATTTATTACTTTAAGATAATAAGCAAAATTTTACTATTTAAGAATAAATTTATTCAACGAACAATTTAAAGAAAGCAATGAATTGCAATAATTTGTGACGTAAAATGAGAAAATGCTTGAAACTAAAGTTCGGGTACCGTAAATGATCAAATGAATTCTTAAAGAAGAAAATGTATAATTAAATCGCACGCTTCCAGTCTTCGTACTCTCGAAATATTTGTCCAAAATTGCGTTACCATAAAGATTTTAGGGAAGGCTGCCATTTCGGACATTTCAATCCAATAATAATTATAGAATCGCGTAGAAGTAATTGCAGAGTCGACCTGGATTTTTAAAAATATCCAACCTGCATCCAACCATGAATCTTTCATGTTTCAATGTCACGGTCAGCTCGAGCGGATCTCACTACTTTCCACAGCCTCCTACTCCAGATGCGATACAGCTCGTTCGTAAAGCATGGATATACCATGAGTGAACCGTATAAGTTGCCGGCACGACTTTGCCTATCACGAGGGTCTTAAGTGCCCCTGCAACCTTTACTGTGTTTTGTTATGTCATAAGACATAAATGAACGCAAGTTTCGCAAAATGAATAAATCAATTTCACGCGAGGCACACTGATTGACGCACGAACGGCACCGTAAAATGATTTTGATTTAAGAGCTGAAGATTAAATGTCAGTTGAGTGAATGTGCCATTTTTATCATCGTAATTTAAATGGCGCATTGTTTGAAGTAATCCCATGAAAATCGTCATTTTTCGCACGTTACTCCGCGTTTAACAGATTATATAATATAACGTAAATGTTTAAATGAGTTATCATTTGTTATCCACATTTATTAATAAAATTTTTGGGCATTTTCATGGTAAAGTTTAAACTTTTTACGTTTAATTTAAATTCCAGATTTGGTCGATTTCATGATTTCATAAAGAAGTTCTGTTTTTTTATGTTGTTCACAGAGTACATATGTTTTTTTTATTCGATTATAATTGAATAATTAAACACAAGTATGAAATTATAAACATTATTTCATCATTACTTCCGGGATAAAAAGTTGCTGCAATATTTGCGCAATAACAACTGCATGTAATTAACGTAACATTCAAAACAAGCAGTTTTAATATATTTGGCTATTTATTGCTCAAATATATTGTTTTGTATGTTTTTTATAAATGTATAAACAAAATCTGTATGTATTATGTACTGTATTACGTATGTTTGTCAGAAAACTAACTCTTATAAATTTCAATTTCAGACTGTAAAAGCATTTTTACCAGCCATGATGGAAGAAAACAAAGGACATATCGTTAGTATAGCAAGTTTAGCTGGTCATGTAGGAATTCCAAAACTGGTGGATTATTGTGCGTCTAAATTTGCAGCTGTTGGATTTGACGAAGCATTAAGAATGGAGTTAGAGGTAAATTTATATTTAATTGTAAAAAAAAGTAAAAAAATTCGTTTATTATTTACACATTTTTGTTATTCTTATTTGATAATTAAGCTTTTTGAGAAGAAACATAAATAACGAAATTAAAATAATATCTTAAATGTAACAAGTATTGTAATGTAATTAAAACTTACATTTCTTTTTCAGTCTGGTGGATACAAGATCAATACCACTGTAATATGTCCTTACTTCATTCGCAGTACAGGAATGTTTGATGATGTACAATCAAGGTGAAAGCATTGTATTAGAAATTTAATGTTTCGAGACTTTTTTTCTTTTTTTTTTGTCCGCATGAAAAAGTTTCCAAAAGCAAAAAATAAAGATTAAAATTAACAACTTCGTTTATAGACTTGTAAATAAATAAGGTAAAAAATAGCTTTCTTAATACAATGTTTCAGATTTCTTCCTATACTAAGTCCTAATGAAGTTGCAGAAAGGGTTGTTACTGCCATGAGATGTAACGAGAAAGTTGCAGTTTTACCAGGCTATTTACAAATTCTATTAGCTTTTAAATGGTAAGTTAGTTAATATAATTTTAATAGTATCATTAAAATAAATTCATAATTCAAGTCCTCTTAAATTAAGAATATGAAGAAGAATATTGATTAAAGCAATGTTTACTTTTAAAACTATAATAATCATTTTACTTTAAAATTAATAGCGTTATCATAGCTTTTGTAGTGAACATTGTAATATCTGTAATATTCAGTGAAGAAATATTAACTTGCATAGTTACCGGATACAAACTGAGCTTGCATGGAATGTATATATTATTGAATTCAATATATATATTTTTGAAGAGGGCATAATCCTTAAAAAGACTAAAATTTTATAATAGTTCTGCTTTCTTTTTCTCTTTATATTCAGTCTTATTTGTCCCAGAACTTGAGTTCAATCACCTAACTTATTGGTAATCATTCATTCTTTATCTCTATTGTTTTATTGGATTAAAAGTCTTCTAAAAAAGGGTTAATTGTTTATAATATAATGTTTATTATATAATTAGTTAAAATAAATGTTTATTATATAATTAACTTATATAATAAACATTAATAAATTGCATTAATTTGTTAGTAACAATCTATAAAATTAAAATGATAATTTAAATTAACTTTTCTAATATGTTTATTTATAACAATTTATTTAAAAAAAGAAACAACTAAATGGCATATATTTTAATTGTATTTCAATGAAGATTTTAATATGTGTTTTTAAACATAACTAGAATTGTACAATAAATAATATATATTAAACTTATTAAATATTAATCAGTAATTATATAATTGTAGGTTGTTTCCTTGGCAGTGCGTAGCTATGGTTTTGCGAGGTTTTGTAACTGATGCTGTACCTGGTTCAAAGGAATCGCCATTCCTTTCGTCAGAATCCGCGAGCAAGTCGATCGAGACGTCTGAAGCATCCAAAGATCAAAACGGTTCGGTTCTTCACCAGCAGCTGGCAAGGCGCATTTCCAGCTCGGAAAGGAAACCTTGATTTTGTTGTACAATATTTTTAATATATCAAAGCAATAACGAGAGCTATTTTTCCTAGCGAAAAATACCGATATCATCAGTGACCAAGTTCGAAGTAATTATCACGTAAAAATAAGTGAAAGCTAAATTGTTTTACAAAACAAATCAACGAAACACCCAGAAATCGTAATAATAAAAACAATTAATTGTTACTACAATTTCTCAGTGTTTCGTTTCGGGTGTCATACATAAATGGTTTGTATATACGGAGAGATTGGTGCAGCGCATTTTAGCAATGGGCACAAAAGTTAAGAGAAAAAAGAAATATTGTTGATGTAATCGACCGAGCTCATGGAGTTTACGTAAATTCAAAAGGAGATCTCGTTACATAAAGTCGATTGCCTTCAAATAAAATGGGTCTAATGTCATCGAGTCGCGTCCTTCCTTTTACAGCGAGCCAAATGGTACATCGTAATTTGCGCTGCATTTATTGTACACTTGGCTGATCGAGGATAACCTTCGCTTAATCCCGAAAGCGTGTAAAAATGTAAGAATTTTTGATATAGAATAATATATATTTTATATAAGCAAGAATACTAGTATTTATTGATTTTACTTCACTCTTTATTAATATTAATAAATTAATTTTTTTATATTTTCCTTTTTATATATATATATTTAAAGGTATTTACTTATATATTGTATTTTAAATTATTATATTTAATACAGTTAAATTATAAACTCTTAAAAATTCATGATTGAATTAACGGATTCCATTTTAAAGTACATATGTTATTGCAAGGATAACATATGTTATGTTCATAGGAAACACGCGTTACCCTTATTATGTTTGTGATTATCATTTCCTGGCTCATAATGACACATTTTTATTTATGAAAAACCGTTATATATCGGCATTGTATGCAATTTGATTCAATAAAATTCTTAATATATGATTTTCTAAAATACATTCAAATATACTTTTAATATTAATTTTATTTCATTTTCAATTGTATTAACTTATTTACTTTTTATATTTATTTATTTAATATTACACATATTTTAAAGTTCAACTTTGAGTTTCTAAAACATCAAATGGGAAGCTGAATAGATATTGCAATTTTATTAATTTCATAGTATTATGTCATTGCAATTGTTAATGACTTACAAAAAACATTTACAACATAAAAATATAAAAAAATTGTAATAACGCATATATCTTATATGCTATATGAAACGAAGAAAAATGAATTTTGTTATGCTGTTTCTATAATATTTCATGAAATTAAAAATATAGTTTCGTTAAAACAAATTCGATTTTCTGGTTAACTTATTGTAAGCTATGATTAAAGTTTTAACTTTAAAAAATTTTTATTTCCAGAAAAAGAAAAAAACACGAGTACATGAGAAGTGTATAAAATTGAATGATTGAGCCACTTTAAGGCAAAGTTAGTTACGCATCCATGCCTTTGAATCGTGTATACTACTATTAAATGTATTTTCCTTATTTTAATGAATCGCAATTGCATTATTATGAGGGCAACAAGCGTGTATTCGAAATATTCTAAGTATATTACATTCAGTTAATTCGATTAAATTAATTGAATTAAGGTATATTATATTTTTTTTGAAATAGTAAATAAAATAAAGCAGATGATTAAGAATTGAAATTTGTTTATTAATTTATAATAATAACACGGTATATTTACGTATTACAATTTTTTCACATAATAAGAAAATAGCAAAATTTATAAGTTTGCTATAAAACGTATTAATAATTAAAAGTTAAATGAAATGAAAAGAAACATAAACTTTGTAATTATATAGGTATACAAATAGTACTAAATATATACTTTATATTAATGTATTATATTACTTATAATAAAATATTAAAAATAATACTTAACTAGCAAACTACGGAGTAACTTTTTGATAGTTTGACACAAAAATATTTAGTTTTGCGATTAATGTTAACTTAAAATAGCACTTCCTTCCATACCACAAAATGGATGTAACATTTATTATTCATTTGAAAATTCCAATGAATCTGATTAAATTTTAGGTGATCCACATAGTCAGATTATTAAAAAGAAGTTTCTCTTCTTAAATCTCAAATATGATCATTTCTAAACTTGGTTTTGTTATCAACGCAACAAACTGAAAATATATTCATAAGATTCGATTATACATATAATAAGTTTACACTGCATAAATATACAACTTGCGATTTGATTTTTTATTAATTTATTTGTGATCTTGTTTTGTTGTTTCGGTAATTTTCATTGTTCCAATGATACGGATCTGGGTTTCTATTTGTCCGAGGTCCAATGCTTTGAGGTCGGGATCCTACATTTTGATTCCAGTTTTGTTGCATTCCATTTAAAGGTTGCATTTGTACTGGAGTTGGGCACATTTGTGATACCATTCCTGGTAGACACATTTGAGACTGCATCATCATAGAATCTGGTTGAGCCACATTTGAACGATGACCCATATTAGCTGTATGGTATATGTTAGATACTTGACCCAGGTTCGGATTGGACTCCATCATCGGAGCCTGAGTCAAATGAGCTCCCCAAGACGAAGTATGTGGCATTGAAGTTGATGGTCGTTGCGTTGGTATCCATTGATCGGTATGATTTCCAGATTGTGGCCATTGATTAAACATGGACCAATTATATCGGTTTTGATTTGACGTCATTTCTTCGCTAGAAAGAGTAACTGGATTCATAACAATGCTGTTATCTTCACTCCATGGATCTTTTGCATCATCTGGTAATTCATCAACATTAGTGTCGCGCATTGCAACATTGGCTGTTCGAATCCGTGGATCCCGCAATGATTTATCTGAACGCGATCTAGATTTTAATTTAAGTTCTGGAGCTTTTTCTGATGCCGCTCGAAAGCTTCGTGATGTTGAGGGCTCTCTTTTACTAGAACCCCACGAGTCGTGAGGAGATGGGGATCTAGATGGGATACTGATTAAATCAACGTAAGATACATTCTTAGATTTTACATAACGAGATTCATCGTCAGACATTTCAATGTCATTCCACTCAGATTCATGATTTCGTGAACGAATGCGTGGACGTCTGTTATGTTCGCGTTCATAAGCAGTATATGATTCCTGAGAATTGCCATCAAATCTGCTGAAAGAAAATTGTACAATTAATTCAATAATATAACAATATGAAATTGTTCATTATAAATCATTTCATAAATACATTCAACTCTGGATATAGTGTCTTTGGCTCTGACTGTAATGTTAGCAGCGATTATCAGTAGACGTGCGTTTAATAATCTGAAGTTGGCAACGACTTCATTACTCTTATTATGACGCGTAAAGTCCTAGTACTGTAATAAAAAATGTCGCGAGGAGAGGGGAGGGGGAGGGAATGTATATCAGCAATATTGGATTAGTTCTCCGAGCGTTCATTACATCCAAAATCGAGTGTATATTAAAGTATTATAAAAAAAGCAACTCACCTATCAATTTGTCTCTGACTGCTCCGACGCCAATTTTCCTCGTTTTGATATTCATTTTCTCTATAATAAACTTTAGGTGAAGGACTTCGATATCTCCTTCTCACCTCTGGGGATGCGACTCGCCTGTATCTTCGCGGTGGCGATGGAGACGTGTGCACATCTTCCCTTAAAACACGGTGTCGATACTGAATAGGAGATCTTGATCTTGAAATTCTTCTATATGGTGATACAGACTGTCTCGGTGACCTTGATCGAGAGTAACGCGATAAAGAAGGTGAATAAACAATTCTGCGACGCTGTGGCGATCTTTCATGGTGATCTTGCAAATGTGAAGTTGACCTATAATTTTTATATTTTTGAGGTGATGAACCACGATATCTTTCTCTGGGACGATTATCATACCTATGTGGCTCATATTGTTCACGTTGTAGCCGTGGAGATACTAATCTACTTTGCTGGCGTGACTCATATCGTTGTGGTGATGAATCTGGAAAACGTACTGGAGAAATTTTACGTTTTCGTAATGGCTCAGATTGTTGTTCACAATTATTAGGATTATCCCAATCTAAGCTCTCTGTAATTTCGCGTGGAGGCGAGCCGTTTTCAATGTAGCCATTTAAACGTTCTTTAACTGGTCGCCGACTTATGCTACCTCTATTATTTTGATTAAAAACACCGCCTCTATTTCCATGACTGAAACCACTGCCGCCTCTGCTTCGTTTAACACAAAATGTATTAGGCTCCAATGGGGCAATATTTTGGTACTTTTTACTTTTTCCTGGTACTAAAATAGGTAAATCCATATTTTTAATAGCCTCAGATTTCCTTGTTTCATCATGCGGTTGTGCAATTCTTGGTAATTTATTTTGAATTTCGTTTGTCTGTTCAAGAACTATGTGCAACATGCTCTTCAATTGACGCGCTGTATTTGGATCCAAGCTTGATGAAGAAAATTTTAACTTTTTCGCGGCTTTCTCAAGAATCGCTTGTTGTTGTTTCACATTTTCTAATACTTCGTCAACTTCCGCGGTTTCCGTATTGTTGCGATTATAGTTTCTGTTACTGTCCGCAGAAAATAGAAATTTTCATTAAACAAATATCAACAAATATTTTATTAAATCTCCCACTTGTATTAAATTAATTAAGATTATATTTACAAGTCCGTATATATTATATATAAAGAAATGTAAGAATTGTTTAACAAAACTTTTTAACAGTCTCTTATATATAACATTTGAGTGAAACAATCAAATAAGAAAGACAAATGAGATGGAATGTGGAATTAAGACAGTTCGATGTCTGCGAATTTATCTGCATAAATTTGATAAGTATTTGATGATATTACCAACATAATCAAATAATTTTTCATTAATTCACATTATATAGTAATCGTATTAATACTAAATATATGTATAGTTAATGCATATACACTATTTCATCACGATTCTTGCCCCCTCTCCTAATCTTTTTTCTATCGATTTATGTTAGCGGAAGTCTTCGCAACTTTTTACGTGTTCAGAACTGTTCTTGGCTGTTTCCATCTGACAGGAAACATGAAATTATTTGTTAACCAATAATAATGTAATGCGGCAACAACAGATATCAATTACTTATTAATGCCGAAAAATATTTATATTGCATTTCACCATAACAAAGTTTTAAATTATTTTCAACTAAAAAATCTATATAAACATCTAGACAAAACTCTATACAAATTGAAATGGCATTTCAAAAAGTTTGATTGGAACTTATGTTTTGCCATTACATTTGCATCACATCTACTATATGAAAGTGTAATCTTTACTTACTATTTTTACACAATATTTTCTTATTCATGCTGCTTATTATTATAAATTATACTTAATTTCATAATAAAAATTAAAAAAAAAACAATAATTATATTAATTATGTAGAAACAATAGAACTGAAACAATAACAATTTGAGAGCAAGCTTGCGAGCTTAGAGAAAATAATGACATTCTAATCGTGTAAAAATATTCCGAGACTTCTGTTCCCACCTGTGCAAGATATTAATAAAGTAGCATATCTTTTTTAATTCTCTTACCTTCCAGATGGTCCTAAATTTTTCCTTTTATTCTGCATTTCTTTTTCAGCCAAAGATCGCTTCTGTTCAATTTGATTTCGTAAATCAATTTCTGATGCATTGAACATGGGATTGATTGCTCGTTTGTAATCGGAATTTGTTTTCGGTGGTGAAATTACTTCCACATCTTTAGTTGCTGTGATTTTCTTCATAAATCTGCGTTCCATCAACATTGCAAGTTCAAAATGGGAGCCATCTGGTACAGTGTCAATTAAACAACAACGTACTGGAAAGAATGGATTGCCTAGGATGTCATTTGTTGGCTGCATTAATTCCAGAATAGATCGAATCGATTGTTTTGTAAATGTAACAATTAAAACTAGTCTCTTTAAGGAAGATAATTTTCGTAAATTTGTGATTAACTCAATGGCTGTAAAAAATAAATGTGTTTGTTAACTATGATACCCTTTTCCTCAATGAATATATTTTATTATGAGAAGAACTTACATCGTCCACAAACTGCGTTATGATTTACTATGCCTACAATTCGTTGATGCTTAGCAAGATCATTAAAAAGTTTTTGAACACTTTGTGAATCATCTTTCATAAATACAGCATTATGTATATTATTCAGTCGACAAATTTTTTTTGCTTCATCTATTTCTGATTCTGCATCCATACCAATTACATTGTCAAATTTCTAAAATAAAAAGTTAGAAAAACATTTTTTCTTTATCTAAACTATTTTGAAGTTGCTGAACTAAAAGAAATCCTAAAGTTTATTAAGAAGATAATATTAAAAATTCGGGTGTCTTTTAAGAGGTGTATACCGGTTTTTGAGGCTGTGATTACTGAACCTTGAATTGGGGAGGGGTTTTCCACCTCTCCTTTTTCCATCAGAAACAAATGACATGAATAGTAATTAAAATATACACAAGTTCATATCATATTCGAACTTACGTGTGACATCAATAGGGTAATTAAACCAATACCACAACCAATTTCAAGAAGAGTTGTATTTGGCCACTGTGGTAGATACTCATCAATGACTGATGAAATCATTTCAACGCCTCTGATGTTGCTCCAAAAATTGGTTCGTGGTGCTAACTGAATTCTTAAATTGCCAATTTTATCTTCTAATACTTCTGATCCACACAAAAATGTAACAGATGAATAATTTTTTTTAGAAGTACAACTGAAAACAATAAAAAGTATAAAGTTGAATATAAATAATAAACGAGCAATTTTTTATTTCTTTATACAAATAAATTATAACTTACTGAGTGAAAAAAGATTTACAATACACAGACTTAAGATTTTTGTAATTTCCACCACCACCTTTGAAAAATTTTTTTAGCGTTTCAATCATAGCATGTGTAATATTGAATCCAACAACAATTATCATTATTTCATTTTTATAATTAGCACGAAGAGTCAGATTTGTAAATTCTTTTCTCTCATCTGGTTTTACATTCTTGTTTATTTTGGTTTCTTTGTGGATAGTGGGATCATTTATAAGAAATTCTTCAAAATCCTATGAGAAAGGTATTATGGGAAATTAACCATTTTTGGATTTGCAGAAATTTCAATAAAGAATATAAATTTAAATCTGCCTGGATTTAAAAAATCAAACTGTTTTATCTAATTTTAATTAGTATTTTAAAATACATACCTGTGCAATGTTCATTATATATGGTGGAAAGGAATTACTTGAAATATTCAAGGGACTTTTATTCATTGGTCTGACTTTCCAAGTAACTTTCATTTTTTTCTCCACTTCATTATCTTTGTCTACGTTATCAACTTCTGAATCATTAGTTTTGTTATTATCTTCATCTAGTATTTTTTGGCCTAAAAATGTTATATAGTATTAAGTCATCTATGACTTTATTTTATATTTTTTAAGTAATTTTTCATTAGCCAAAAATACTACCTCTCAATGAGCCTGAAGTATGTTTTTAAAATAAAATGTTTTTAAACAATCTTTATGTTTTTGATTAATAAATGGTTACAGAGCTGTTTAAAACAAAAGTAAAAACAATAACAAACATTGTTGTTGTTTTTATTATGCTAATATGAAACATATGGAATTCAGTATTTTTTAATGTACACATAGTCTAGGTTAATCATACAATAATTGTTCTACACATTTGTTATTTGTTAAGAAAATAATTTATTTATACTTACAAGAAAATTTCCAACGATTGGTATGATTTTCTTTTAAAGAGCTATGCACTGATTTGTCTAATTGACAAAATGCCGTGCCTTTATTAAACACTATTTTAGTAAGCCACTTTTTGTAAGATGGATATGAATATTCCAGTACTCGAGACAATCTTTCAAGACGATCTTTTACCACATTTTCTTTTCCCTTCAACTGAAATAAAGGATATTATTAATTTTAGTTATTTATTATTATCATTAATATTATTATTGCTGCATTTGTCTCTTGTTAATTAGGCCTAGAAATTGTTAATTATTAGTTTACATTGACTACCGTTTGGGAGTAACTACAAAAGAAGGTGAATTATATTGGACATAATAATTTTGAATAAAATGGAAGAAAAGATTTACTTTATGTATTTTTCATAAGTGGAGAAATGAGTGCACTGCACTTTCACGACTTAGCTATTTTTACAATTTAGCCATAGGGGTAGACCTCTGTCTCTCTTGTATATACCTGTATCAGCAATACCAGGCTTTTTTGAGCAAGCAAAGACACTCTGCCCATACTAATTTGCTTTCGGTAAACCTCTCATAATTTATTCATTCATTCATTTAAAGTGATTGTTATTCTACATTTATTAAAATAACTTTAAAATGTATTTTTAATTTTATATAAATGTATGATAAGTGGTACTATTAGTTATGATAATAAAATTATTTAAGTATACATGTTTTTTAATTTAATTATAAAATAAAAACAGAATAAAAGTGTATATCTTATATTGATTGTGTTCATATATTATTTAAAAGTAAGTAATTATAATTTCTTTTGTTTATCATTATAAAATTTTACTATGATTCTATAAATCTCTATAAGATTTCCATTATATTAAAAATTATATGTTCTTTTGTTTCCTTTATTTTAGTTCTTAAAAAATACTTATACAGTAGCCTATTCCACTTCCAAAAAAATATTTTGTTCCTTACCTTTTCCATATAATCAGTTGTATTACTTTTTTTTTTAGATTTATTAGAATCATTCTTTGAGTTATGTTTTGCGTCATCTTTTAATTCCTCAGTTTTCTTTACCTTAATTACTGAATGTTCATTTTGCTTGTTATTTTCCATGATGCGTGTTTCTTCTTTTTTATTATCTTCAATTAAATTTGTTAAATTTTCTTCAGAATTTAACATATCAGGTTTTACATCTATGTCTTCATCCAGTGCTAAATTCATTGCTATGTCTGATTCAAAATGATCCTGCAAAATGAATGATGGTGAATGCAGAACAATGTTTTCTATTTCATCCAAATGATGCATGATCTCTTCATCTGTCAATTCTGTTTTAATTGTTGGAATATATTCTTCAGTATTTGTATTTCCAATTTCATCATTTAGTTTTGATGTTTCCATGTTCAGTTGTTTTGCATCCATATTATTATTCTGCAATTCAACTCTATTTGGTATATTATGCAAACTATTATCAACTTCAGGATCTAATTTTTCTTGTTTCACAACAATAAAATTTGATATATCATTATTATCTGAAGAAATTTGTAAATTCTCCTTAACTGCAATGTTGTCATTATTTTCATTGATATTATCAACTAATTCACCTTCTTCCAGGGGTGATTGTGGATTGTCATTCATTGACAATTTTATTTTTTCTTCCTTTGATGAATCTGAAATAAAAATAAAACAAAAAGCTTCAGTTTTTATTGTAGTGAGAAGAATTTTTTCTTAATAAAATTTTTAAATAATTTAAATTTTTTGTAATAATTTATTATAATTAACATTTTCTATATTCTATTTATTAAATTTATAAATAAAATCAATTTTATTTAAAATGATCATTGAAATTTAACACATACACATGATTACTATGTATTTTTCAAGTATAGATATATACAGTGATATATTACTAATATCTCATTTTACACATTTCCTCATTTTATTCAATGTAACTCTCTTTTTTTTATTTGACCTTTTTTTAAGTAAATTTTTCTAAGTAAGTTTTCAAATGAATATTAAGACTTTCTCCTCAAATATTTTCTCTTAATATATTTTGTATAAGATAATTTAATTAAGATTCATGCAATTTTGCTACTATCAGCAGTTCTGATGTGTCATATGCAGTTACCACTGTGACTCGTACAATATTGAGAATGTAAAATACGATGTCAAATGAGTAATCGTATCAAGATAAAGTATCTAAGAACCTGTAACTAAAGTCCAAACCTAATTATAAAAAATGATTTAAACATGATGACATCTTTATTATTCTGTTCCAAATAAATCTACAATTAATTCAAAATTTATATAACGAACAAAAACAGACCATAGAATACACAAATATTTATTAAATTGTCAGATAACATGTCTTGTCACAAAGGACTGAAATAGAAAGATTAATTAAAAAAAAGTTATAAATATTTAATGTTTGTTTTATTCAAGTAGAATAAATTGAACTTTGTTTTTATATTGCTTATTGTATATATAATAATATTATTATTATTTTTATATCAGTTTTATAAGTAAACGTTTTGAAAGGTCAGTTCATTTTTTCATAAAAAAAACTTGTATCCTAGAAAAAGAAAAGACATTCCATTTTATTCCTCTGTAAATTTTCATTATTTATGGTACAAAAATAATAAACAAGCAAATATTTACTGACAGTTATGTAAAATTTCATTGTCTTTTATTCGATACATAACCTAATTTCTTCGGACTAACAAAAGATTTATATTTAAATAAAAAATCCATTTTGTATAATTAATATCGTCAAAATTTATGAAAAAAAAGACTTCGTGTTATGTTTGAAATTAAAAACATTATTTTTATGTACATACTTCAATTATTTTAATATTATAAAACCATGTGCAAATATTTTATTAATGCATACATTTAAAATATTTATCAAGCATAATACTACTTTTATAGAATTTTAATTGTATCGCTGTATATTATATAGATACAAATTAATAAAATTATTTACATATAAATAAGCTATTGCTCTTTGGAACTTTGGAATAAATTGCATATTTAGTATTATCTCGTACTTTCTAAAAATTATTGGAATTTTAGTAAATTAACAAATTTTACCCATAACGAATTGCATTGTACGAATAACTATTAACACATTTTCAGTTTTGATGAACAACTTATAATGGTATATTTTACACACAGGAATAAAAAAAAGTTATTAAACACAAGATGAAATGGAACATATAACAATCGCAATATATGATGAAAATCAGTCAGTCACATTTACAATACATACAGGTATGATTCTCACAGATTCTTACGGAACACAATTTAATACTATTAGCATTTTCTACTGCCTGTTCGAGTAAGTTCGAGTAGTTCGAGTCAGTGTGGAGATTTTTAGGCCGGGGCTCGCACTTGAAGTTGGTAACAAAGTGTTCAAAAAATTACTCCGGTTCTCTCTCACGCAATACTTTCTCTGTCACTCGCATTAGTATAATAATGAAAACGACAGAGGAAGTATTTTATAAGTGAGAACCGGAGTCGTTTTTTGAACGCTTTGTTACCGACTTCAAGTGCGAGCCCCGGCCTAAAAATCTCCACACAGGTTCGAGTACCACGGAGTTACTCTTTTACTCCGTCGAATCTAAGGTAGTGCTGCCAACGTTGAACTCTGAAAAGTCCCAATTTTAACAGTTTTTCAGAGTTTTTCAGAGATTTAGCATTTTCCACTG
>JABFPN010002315.1:0-22950 GCA_022817305.1 Leptoteleia sp. ZL-2020
TATTATCTTTCTTTTAAATAAATACTAATATTATTTCATATATTACGAATTCATATATTACGAATTACCAAGATCTTGGTAATTAATAATAAAAAATTCGTAATATATGAAATAATATTAGTATTTAATTAAAAGAAAGATAATATATCACAACTTTACGAAAACACTTAGTAAAATATACTCATATATTTCTCTCAGTGTACCATTTTCTTTTCAACGTCCCTATTACCGAGTGCTGCTTTCCTCCCCCTTTTTTTCTTCATCTTTTCTTTTTATTTCCTTTTCGTCGTCTTCTACTTCTTTACCACCGCTTGGAGCAACAAAACCCCGCAGATGATTGCGATCTTTCATTGAAACGATCGAAAATCTCGTTCGTCAACTGACAGATCAATCGGGCGCGCGGAGTGCGTGATACGATATAATAATACACGCTCGATCGGGTAGATTTTCTATTTCACGAATTGCCTTGTCAGTTTTGGGGGGGAAATGAGATTTGTTTATAGCAATTAACATTTCAGTCGATTATGATAATGTCAGAAAAGTTAAGTCGCGCGATGATGGGTCACGTAATTGAAAAATTGACGTGCGCCGTTTTTATCGAGAAAAAAAAAAGAAAAGATCACGGTTCTTTATTCATGAGTGGATTTTTGCAAACGATTCGGTTGGGTTTTTGAATACTTTCGTTGGCTCGAGCGTGGAGCGCAATTATGTAAATTTTATGTAAGTGTTTAAGATATGTCAAGCAAGAGATCTACTTAATTAAGCAATCTCGTAGTTTTGAGCTACGATTTTCAAAGGCAAATTCACTCCGCAGGTTATCCCCGGCAATGATGTATTTTCATAATTGATATAGACGTCTCGAATATGTTAAGGCTTGAGTGATATGTTCCTCGCGTAAAAATTCTTCGCAACATTGGAGAAGTATGCGTGCCGTTGGACATTGTGTCCGGGGCACGTCCGTGCCCACTTTTTGACTGACAATTAATAGAATATTTAATAAGAAATGAATGATATATTTTTCATTTATGCGATGTTTGTCTTGTAGCATTATCAATTTGTCTCGTTTTTGAAAAAAATTTGTCAACGACCGGCCGGATTGTCCCGAGGTTAAAATGCGCATAAATAGTCGGCATTATGTATTTGCCAGCAACACGATGCCTTTGAATATTAAAACGTTTAAATTATTCGAGAAGCAATAAGAGTCTGATGACCCTGTAAAATTTCGCAATTTAATAAATACGTCGCCGCTACGAATGAAAATCACGTATTGCTTACAATTTGTGGGAAAAGTACAGACATTCGTACGTGGAACTTTTTTTATGTATTCAGTAGCAAATGAGCATTGGCCATGGGCACTGAAAAGTATATATGTTTAATTCATATAAGACAAATTGTTGGAACTTGGAAAAATTATGCCATGCGATTTAGAAAAGTGTATCGCGATAAAGTTCTGTAAATTTAATTAACACAATGTGTGTAATTTGTTGCTTATAAATTTATTTGTCAAGGGAAGATAAAAATTGCAAATGAAAGTTGTTGAAAATAATTTTTTAGATTCATTTTAGTAAAATGTCATCGTTAGCATTTATATATATGTTTTAATATTAAATATACTTGTTAGTTTTTCGTAGTTATTAAAGTATGTGGAATTTAAAATTTATGTTTGGGGAATATAATAAGACTTTAAGTATATATCCCGTTTACTAATAAAATCTAGCAATTTGTTTTAACATTTTTGTATTTTTTTTTTCGATTTACTTTTCTCCGCGTACTTTTACCTATCTGATACTTTTCTTCGCAGTCTCAAATTACTTAGGAAAATTCTTTAATAAAATAATGACATCGATAGAAATTGGAACAAATACGTGTATACAATGAAAATAGATACCAACTTGGTGAAATCAAAGCATCGTTATTTCATTCTGATAATAATTGTACAATTTCGCAAATCAGAACCGACTTACTCCGTTAAATAATATCCACGCTTATTCATCTCGTTGAACAACAAGCGACTCGCAGTGTCAGCCTCCAACCATATCACTGCACGAACAATTTCCTCGGCACAAAAAGGAGCGGAGATAAAGAAAAATGCGAACGGAAAAGAATTCGGTCTAATTAAGTTATTATCGTAGGAAAGAAGGATCTGACATCCCTATTCCGAAAGTCAAAGTCCAGAGTGACTTACAGGCCTAATTCTGGTCCAGTACGGTTAGTCAGTTCCTAATAAACAGATATAGATCTGTAATTGTTCGAACTTGGATATCAACAAAAACAGAACATAACCGGAAGTACGACACGCCAGGCAAAATATCAACGCCAAATTTAATCCAGATTCCTACCAGTATTGGTGATTTAAAAAAATGTTTCAGTCCAAGACCAATGTTGGATGATTACTGGCACAATTTTGTTACTGTACTGGGAAACAAATGTACCAGTACTGGTAACTCTGAAAACAATTTTGTACCAATACTGGGCCTATAGAACATTTTCTACTAGGATGAGGTCCGAGGAGTGGCTCCCACCAAATCTCTGAGCCGTTATTACTCTCATCACCCAATACCTAAATTCCCTTCAAGAGCCAACGATCTTCCCAACCTCGGCGTATAACAACGAAAACTCCTCGGTCTCGCTAGGGTAAAAACAATAAATTTTCCCATCCATGTTGGCGCGCGCGCGCTCACACACACACACACATACATACATATACATTCCATCACTCGCATAATAGAAAGCGGAGGACGTGGCGCGTCGCTCATTACGCTCGCTTCCTTTCGAAAATGAGTCGAGGCCATAGCGGTGACTCCGTTTGACGTGTCACGACGATTTATCCCTTTAACTTATCCTAGGCCGGAATAAAACGGCCAGCCGAACATGAAAGTGAGCTCGCCTCACCGTTGGTAGCCTTTGGCTCAAACATGGCGAAAAGTGGCGCGTCCGTGAGGTGCTGTGGGTCGAGTGGTGAGAAGTAGATGGAGGTTGATAGGAAAGAAAATCGCGCTCGCTCACCGTCGTTAGCTCGTTAACTCGCACGCAACACTTCCAGCTCTCAAATACCGGATATACCACTGTCTGTCTTCTGCCTCGGCCCCTTCTCTCTCTAGCCAGCCGACCGGCTCGAGAACCGCGAACTCGTCGAGCATCGTCGTTGCCACTCCAAACGAGCCGTTCCTCCGTCCCTCTCCGTCCCTCTCCTTCGCCTTTTTCTTCTCTCTTTCCTTCCTTCCTTCCTTTCTCTCTCTCTCTCTCTCATTCTTTCTTTCTTTCTCCCTCCCTTTCTTTCTTTCTTTCTCCCTTTCCTTCTTCCTTTGCCTCCTCTTACCCGGTGTCTGCCTTCTTCTCGCAACCTATAAAAGACCTTGCCCGTGATCCTCGGGCCGGCGATGGTTCCGCGCATAGAACTCGCATCGTACCGCTTTCCACACATGGACCTTGGTCTGTAATAACACGCCGAAATGTTAAAACCAAACGAGTTACCATCAATTACGCGAGCCGAGCGTGCGCGAGCACCCAACTTCGTGCGCTTCAATCGGAGGCTTCACTTCGACGGGATAAGTCGGCAGGGATTGGGGGAGGGGAGGGGGGGGAGGAGAGGAGGTTAGGGTGTAAGTCGAGCCGGTGTTTTAAAGCCAGCTTTGGCGATTCATTGATTCGTCGGGCTTTTCGGACGGTGCTCACGGTTCGGCTGAGTTTTCGATGATGAGTAATGTGGAAGACCGGCGTGGCTAGAGGCGCAACGCCTTTCCGGTACAAGGCCTCGCGGAATTGAATTGCGGGCTAGGCTTGCCGAAGGAATTACGTTATTGTTTGTTTGATGTTGGGTCAGGGGTATCTCTTAGGCCAGCTCGTGTATTTACGACCAACTTTCCCTACTTTTATTATTTTCCCAATAATTGGGCTTTCCTTTGAATGTAATTGAAGGGTATTACAATTTGCGTAGTAACAGATAGAGAGATATTGGGGATTGGCAAATGTTCAGTTGCAAAGGGGACAGAGCACTGGCCTTCGATAGTGCGCCAGTATTGAACCGTATGAAAATTTCCACCTGGGGAAAGTTTAAAAGTGTAAACTAATTTCGTAGTGGAAGTACATTTTTATAGAGCGGAAATTTCCGGCGCAATGTAATGTCATAAAATATGGATGCAAGAATTGATGGGACGATTCGTGCGGGCATTATTATGCGAGATAAGTCAGAGCTAATTTCAAGCTAATAATTTATATGAAACTTGAGTATTCGGTGATTTGGATAAAGATGCCTCGGTAAATTTGAAATGTAGCCCGCAAAACATTTTGCCAATTCTAAAGATATTTTAGTAAAAGGATTCGTTTGAGGAATTGCTGATTAAGTTAATAGATTTTCGATATTTTTTTTTTTTTTTTTAGAAATTGGTTTATATATAGTGGATGATTCAAAGAAAAATGTCTAGCAACCGGCATTTCGAGGATCCGGCAAAAAATATCGGGTTAGTGATCTTATTATTACTGCAATTATTTGTCGATCGTTAGGAGTTGTAAATATTTTATTGCTTGAATCGTAACCCAGATTATAACTCTTCGCTTCCTGAGCATAGGAAAAACAGGAAAAAAAAGAAAGAAATAGAAAATGACCTGTGGTAATAAGTCATAAATCGAAGGGGAGTCATCGTGTTTACTTATTTTTCTGGAGTTGTCAATATTTAAGGTTCGTTTATAAAAAGAGCAATAATTGTAAATTATTGTAAGAAAAAAAAAATGGGACTGTTCTATTAGGAGATAAAAGGAACAATTTTAGGCGTTTGTAATTGGTTTCAAGATAATGAAATTAGAAAAAGTCAGATGAAACTAAGAGATTGCTATTGTGTAAGATCAAATAATTAGCCGATGCTTGTTCTAATACAGGTTAACTAAGTAGTGGTAAATTTATTTTGTAGAAACTTTTCGTGTAATGTTTAATCGGTCGTAAATTAATTTAAATAAAATTGTACACTTAATGACTAACATACCCAATTAATGTGGCAGTCAAAACATGTAAATTTTCTTTAAATTCAATTTACACAGTTGAAAGATAAATAAATGAAGTTGTTCATTCGTCTTGAAAATGAGATATTCTAATTTAAGAAAATGCAAATTTATATTACCTGTTATGATGAATTTACATATGAAGTTTATTTCTCACTTTTAATCACGAATCTAAAAGTCAGGCCTTGTTTACAAACTAGCCGAAGTCATTTTATTACTTCGTAATTATTACCGTGAGATTTTTAAGGCATTTTAAATCAATGTAACACATTTTTTTATTAGAACGAAATCTATTTAACATAAAATCCTGCTTTAAAAAGACTTTGATTGAAGCTGAAAACAATGTATTGATATTGATTAATTAAAACTTGTTAGGTTACAGAAAAGTATGTAAAGCTTTATGGACTATATTGGCAGATATTTTTAAATATCAATCATAAAACACAAGCTTAAATAAAAGCTGAAAAATGAAATGGTTTATTTGAAAATAAATGAAACTTTGTATTCAGTATAATCTTGTCACACTCACAATTGCAAAATAAATTTCAAACCTATGAATAACAATTTTTCTTTGACAAATTAAATTTAATAATTCGTTTCATCGTATTAAAATTTAAAATATAAAAAATATTCAAATAACAAAACATTATTTCTAATTAAAGTTCTTACTTGTCGAACAAAGATATGAATTATTCTTTTTTCTTTTCTTATTTCCTCATTAGTATAATTTCTTACGGGAAAATAATTACAATAACATCCGATTTTAGAGCGCTACAAAAACATTCAAGCGTTGCACTATTCACATGTAATATGTGGAGCTATATGCGTTTGCTCTGCGCATGTATAGAATATAAAAAATTATTTATATATATATATAAACTATGTACAGATGTTACATATTACACAAGGCAAAGAATCTTGTTAACAAGATGTGAACAAGTTATACCTCTCGCGTTTGCTCCATAGAGTAGACACAGTTTTTTATATATTATATATATAATTATATATATTATATATATTTGTATATATAATATGTGACAATTTTCTAATTAATTTTATTATGTGAGGAAAAAAAAATGTAAACCTCTACCTGACCAAGTTGGTCTTCTATCTGTGAATTATTATGAAACATTTATGAACTTTACTGTTCTTTTTTATCTGAATTATTGCAAAATATTTATGTCTATTACATACTCTGGAAAAAAGTCATAAAATTTAATGATAATATTGCAAGTTCCCTTCAGGCATGTACATTAAATTTGAGGTACAAATATTGAATTTTCAGAATTCCTACGTCGTAAGTACAGTAAATACATTAAATTTAATGCAAATGTGAAATTTATCTTGATTTCATCAATACTTGAATTCGATATTAATGCTCAATTGCAGTAAATTCCATTAAGAAATTTCGTATAATGTAAATGTGTTTAATTTCGTTGTTTATATAATTAATTGAATATTTTTTATGAAATTTGTCTATATTCAGATTACTAAGAAACAAAAAGTAACATTTTTATCGGCATACAATGTTTTCATTGACCATTAATATAATACACTTAAATTAATAAGCTCTCAAATGACATTATATTTTGTAATCCTCACGAAACAGTTCAGTATAAAGATAATAAACAAAATGCAAAGCTACCTGTGTTTAGTATCCACGGATTTAAGCTATTTCATACCAAAGTTAATTTTAGAAAATCAATAAATCCGAGTAAAACCACTTTAGCAGAATTTTGTCAGAAAAGGATAAATTCAAAAACAGATTCTCCGGCGGACAATAAATATTAATGGAAGGAGCTATTCAATTATTTATTTTACGAAACAGATTTTCCTCTTGAGACAACTAAAATATAAAATATTGTACATTGCACAAAAAGAAACGAAAGTTGAAGAATATATGATATTCAGCTTGATACACGATATTGCGCAATAAGTAAATCTGAAATCTGAATTCGGATAGAAAATGAGTAGAGATTTATGATACTTCCTAGTAACTCATTAACCAAATATTTTACTTTTCTTTAATTAAAATGAAACATGTATTTTCCATTGAATAATATTTCAATCACATTTCTATATACTGAAAAATTCTAGAAATAAAACAATGATACTGTGGAAATATTACATTTATAGGAATATAAAAAAAAAAAAATAATGATAAAAATCAAAGTTAACAAAATGAATTCAAACAGAATTGTTTTAAAAATTACTCTGATGGATGAATATAAAATATTTGCAGAAAAATGGCATTTATTTTTATTTTTAAAACTAAGATTTATCATATTAAATATATGAAAATGGAAATTAAATAATTAAATAAGTGACTTAATCTATGACATTGAAGTGCCATAGTGTTTGCCACAAATAACTACAGTTTTTTGCCACGATTGCTAAAGGTTCCGCCACGCTGCCGTGAAGTCAAAAACGCAAATTTCTTTGCTCGGTTAAATACTTTTTTGCTGGTAAATTATATATAATAATTCGATGAATTACCGGCGTCGTCTCTTCTATTAAAAATCAGCCACGACGTCGCTAATTAGTTGTCGAATAATTTTATTGGCCGATATATTTTATCAGCGGAATGATTTGCGTATGAAAAACAAAGACGGCGACCAAAAAGTGGAACAAAAAGAAAATCGCTTTCGCGAGCGCGCGCGCGCACGCACACACACGCGCATAATTACGAGCCGGTCCGATGTTTATTTTTCATGCAGCAATTGGAGTTACGCGGCTGATTCATATTTTTATTTTAATAATACGATAAAAGTCACTTATGCAAATAAAAATACAAACATCGAAAAGGTGGAAGACGAATAAAATTTTACGCCTTATTATTTATCGATCTTGTATCCCCGGACCTTCGGCAGGAGTTTGATTTTTCGAAATTATAATTCGATCGAGTTATAAAATAGCGTGCCTTGTTGACGCCCACGCGGTACATTTTTGCGACGATATCGGCACAATAAAAATAAATCAAAATTACATTTTAACTACTCAAAATAGTTGTTAAAATATTCAGCTCCTTATCTCGCGCGCATCGGGAGGGCCGTATATTCAAATCACGCCACATCTTTTGATATTGTTCTCGACCTACGTAACCGTTTTTTGATAAATCACCGCCAGCATCACAATGGCGCAGCTCGCTTGTTTTACGAAAAGGCCTGTTAATGATGCGCAAAAATATTGCTAATTAGATTAGCTCCGATTTTTTTTTTTTTTTTTTTTTTGAGCCCGTCGCCATACATCATACTTTCGGTGACACTTTTTCCCGCGCGTGACATTGAAATCGCCTATAAATAAGATTTATCAGCGGCATTAAAAAATGCGGAACAAGAATCGAGCGAACGCGAGCTTTCTTCCCCGTCCTCGCCCTCCTCCTTTTTTTAACTCTTATTTCGTCAATTTTTTTTGTTTTTTCAAAAAATACCGGCTGATTTAATAATAAAAAGAAGATGCCTTTCTCTTCCCCCCCCTCCTCCTCATTCCCCACCTCCTTTTTCCTTCTCCTTTTCCTTTCTCCTTCTCCGTCTCATTTCAGCGCGATTCTGTTTAAAGCATACTTTATTATATCTTGATTCATTCATAATCTTTGCATGACTGCGAACCAGCTCTAATAAAAGATAATATGCGTGTTAATAAAAAAGTTATCGTACTACCTTAACGCGACTGTGTCCCGGCCAAATATATATAAAAAAGGTAGAGACACGTATAATGCGACGATACCGTGTCCTTCTCCTCCCGCATTATCACAAAGCTTCGTTATTCCGCTAAATATCAATGTAGCATATCATTTTTAAAACAATTTAATCTACGAATTAATTAGCATCGCGCCTCTTAAAGACGGCCTTATATCTATTAAAGCCGCCGTGACTCGGTCCTCTGGACTTCGATTCATTAGAAGAATGGCGTGTAGTGACCATTCGTTTTGATAACAATTTTATCATATTTCTTTGGCAATTCCCTTTCTACCCTTCTTCTCCTCTCCCACTCCCCACTTTACTTATATCTTTTCTTTTATACTTTTTCCTCTTTTTCTTTCTTTTCTATTTTTCTTATTTTTATTAACAAGTGTTTTACGCCGGATAAAATTATGACTCTTCTTTTTGGCACGGTCGAAATAATGAAGTGTAATTAGATCCATTATCTTAATTTAGCTTTAATAATTGATTAATACGTGTTGTTTTGTTATCTGTAATGTAATACGGTCCGATAGAAATGGCACGAATTTATCGTTCAATTTAATTTGCATTAATTTTTACCGTTACATTATCACTCGTCGCCCGTTTTGTAATTAATAAAATTATATTTTAATTATTTGTCGACACATTCTTTTTTGCGTCGGATAATAAATAAGCTAGCTCCAATTGATCGCGAGTTTTACGCGAATGGATATTACGCGAGTGTAATTAAAATATTAAGAAAGGGGAACATTTTTATTACGCCTTTTGTGTTTGATAAATAATGAATTCTCATATTTATTTCAGCGTTCCATTGATTCCTCAATTAATTATTTACGGTCCGCTAGATTTATATTTACATTAATTCCCCAGGATATTTTCATTTAAATATTGTTTCGTATACTTTATTTCACCGTTAAAAACAGATCGTTATGATCGAGTACTTTTATTTAGTAACAAATAATACGCAACAATTATGAACGAATTCAAAATTATGAAATGTAAGGTTGGGAATATTTTTCGTTACGCTATACGGAAGAATTATGGCGTGGGTAATAATTTTAGTTTTGAAAAATGTGATTTTTTTCCGTACCTTATTATACCGTCTATAAATTTATCATTTCTCGTGTACACTGGGAGATAAAAATATCTCAAATTTTAATAAAATGTTTACTAGTTTGGCCTTATATTTGCAGGATGTTCATTATATGACAAATTGAATTGTTAAAATTTATTAAGTCAGTTTATTAAATATTTTCTTTTCTCTTTTCTCTCCGTGTAAGCATATATAGTACATAAATGAAAGTTAATAGTTTAAATAAAATGCAATATATAAACCGCTGGGGATCATTCTTTAAGGTTTATTTTTATTTCACTTGAATGTCAAAAATCTGCGACGAGAAATCAGCGCGCCGTGCAATTCGCGGTTGATATTTGTAATTTGAAGACAAATGAAAATAGTTGTAAATTCAAGTACGTTTAATTTATAGTTATATTATAGTCGCGATGCATTATTTGTTGAAGCCGACGTAGCTGCGGCATAAACTTCGCTTTGATTATACCCACAATAAAGAATTTTATACAGGTTTTCTACAAGGAAGTATTTCACTTGAACTATAAAATCTAGGTTACACTTAATATTTCAAGCGGTTTAACTTCAATTAAATTTCAAGCGACGTAATAAACCGGGCAATTTTTACATGAATTTTAAATTGTAGCCATTAATAGGGACATTTTATATACGGGGAGAGCCACGAAATTGGTGTACTGGAACATCTTTTCCACGCACACACACTTCAAATGTCTCCGGTATCGGGTCGAGATCTGGTTTAAATGTGCATGACTTTTTACGGTCCTCGAGTCATTCTACTTTTTCCTCTGCGTGAAATAAAGTTAATTAAATAGATAAAGCCAAAATTAATTATTAATTACAGGGCTCTTGAAATTGGAAGTTTAAAGAATAGTCACCGTTACGTCAGACTTGTGTACAAATCCAGCTTTCTCGCGGATTGTAAACTAAATTTTACATTCAATCAACCAATTGTCTTTACTTTCCTCGCGGTAAAATACAGCTGGATTTCGGCTGGATAAAGGCTGGATAAAAGATGGTTTTGGCGCGAATCCAACCTTTTGAAACGACTGGTAGCAATCAGTTGGATATCGACTAGTAAAAAAAAAGAAGAAAAATCGACCAGCTGTTATAAACGAATCATTCTGATTCGATTCCACGGTTTCAAAAATAAATTGCGAATCTGATGCAAATGGGTTATTCCGAACGCATTACCTTATTATATTTCTATTTCAATACCAGTGCTACCAACTTAAGCTGACTTGCGAGGCAGGTAAGCAAAACAGCTTTCGATGAGACTGGGTGTACAAACTCAAACAAGGCTTATACTAGAATCATATTTATTTACGCGAGTACTTCTACTCGACAAAGTCAAGATATGACTGGCAACTAGCAGCTGTTCCTTGTTGACACTTGCAAATTTCGTGTGCATTGGCTGAAATTGAATTTGGCGAACGAGCGTGATAACATCTAGTGGCCCTGCCGTACTTCTAAACGCAGTCAAAGTATCCCGTAAAATTAGCGATCCGGTATCGGCAATCGGGGTGGATATTATGTGCGCACAGTGCAGGCCGTCGATCTGCCTGTTGACTAAGGTGACAATATAAGCGGACAATCTGCGAATTCCACTTATCGAATAGTCGCCGGAATCCGGCGAGAAGAGCGAAAGCTTAGCTCTTGCCATGTGAGTATCGGCCGGAGTTTGGGCCGCGCGAAAAGATATCCTGACCTGGCAGCTGTGCACCCTTTAGCCTTTAGCAGCAGATGTTTTAACGAGCACGTGCAACGCGCGCACAAGAGTAAGAGAGAGAGAGAAGGAGAGGCAGATAGAGGACTTTATTAATGTAGCTTCCTCAGCTAGTTAAAAAAATTACGAAAAATAAAATACAATAATATATGCAATAATTCATTTTATAAATCAAGTGGTTCACTTTTGCAGATTTAAAAAAAATCGTATAAATATATTGGTCATGGATAACGTAATAATAAATTGAAGAAAAGAAAAGAAAAGAACGTTCAGGCAGAGACGATTTAACATGTATAACAAAGAAATAAATTAGTAATAAATATTAATCAATGAATAGACTATACATTTTAGACATAATCACATGTTATATTACATATAATATACATTAAAACTTCACGAATTGTCTCAAACGTTCGTTTAGTTGTTCTTTAAAGCTATTTACTATTTCCCAGCGTTTCGCAAATCGCTGAGAATTTCATTTTATAACTTAACAATTAAATGAAATATACTTTTCCTTGTGGCGATCCTGACGCTTATAATACCAGCGAAGCACTTTTGCTTTCGCGAGAAAGCAACGTCACCCACGCGCGCCCAAACCCGACAATCAATAAGCGAGCAAGCGCGAGACCATTCCGAGGTGCGTTTTTGTCGCGGAACGTCCCAAGCAGAAATTGACAGTACAAATCGGGGATTTACCATTGGCTTGATATTGGCACTGTATCGGCATTACAAAGGCTACATTTTACCCAGTTTAAAGACGTTCACGTTCGAGAAACTTTCATGTTATTTGAAAGAGTGATCAATATGAAGATAAAGCTGTAGTAAACAAATAAGATAATGATGGCATTCAAAGTTAATTGAATGAATTGTATTAAGACATTTCTTCTTGTCTTATATTTTAACCAGAATCTGGCTGATAGTACTGGACCAGAATAGGGTCCGCAGATCCACCTTGGCAATTTCTTATAAGGGTATTTTCTGAGTTATCTGTAAATTAACATTAAGGTGTGCTTAAAGAATATCGAAAATCTGTTTTAAATCGGTTGGTAATTAATTTTTACCTGGGATCCGGGACGAACGCGACAATTCAATACCTCGAGTGCCACGGGACAATTGTCCCCTAACAAAATAATGCAATTGCACGCTCACCGCACACCCATTCAAACGGTTAAGGCACTCCTAACGGAAATGTTGTTTTCGTGTACGCTCGGACGCAGAAAGCGGATTTAGTAGAGTTTTATGATTCGACCGTGTTTGCCGTTGTTTTATGTCCCGTCGGATGATAATCAGGATTTTCGAATTTATTCTGAATTTGGGCCGAAGGAACTCTGTAACGCATGAGGCGCCTTCTTGAAAGGGATTACTGATTCACGATAAGACGTGATAATTTGCGATTGTTTACCGTCGGAAATAAGGAGTCCGCAGTATCGTTTTTCGGCCTTTATTTGTATAATTTTCAAATTCTATCTTACGAATGAATAGAGCGCAGTTTGATCTGTTATTTTACACACATTATAATGATATTAACATTTAATAAAATATTTACTAGATTGACATCACTTGCAGGTATCAAAATTTATTTATTCTTTAATAATATATATCTTTAAATATAATATAAAATAAAAATTAATTTAAGGAAAAAAATGCGACGTTTGTCAAAAGTGAAATATATTTAGAATTTTTTAATTTAATTTTTATGTATTGCAACTTTTGTTAGAGAGCTATCTTTTGGAAATCGTTTTCAACCTAACGTGCAAAATAGTTGACTGCAGTGCAGCTTTGCCTCGTCGGCCCGCTAACTGCGGGCCTTGATAACTGGTTTATGACAAAGTGATATCTAGTTGACGAAACAAACAGCGTTCAAGATTGGCGATAACAATTTATTCAATGTAATTTATGTATGTAAACAAAAGCGCGCCGAGTGCCGTTTTTCGTCACAAATAGTTTAGAATACCGTTTATTTCACGAGTGTGTATGCAAATCATGGTTCGTAAAATAAATTAATCAGCATAATTATCTATTTAATATCTTGGTACGTGCAAGAAAAATTGTATGTTTGCAGGCTTTATATTCAGAACTGCAATAACTTTAAATGAACTTTATAAACCAGTTTTTCAAAATATAATAACCTTTTAAAAAATAATAAATTTTGTAATAACATTATAATATTCTTTTTCTCCACGCGGAATATTACATATGTGTATTGAGAGAAAAAAAAATATCTGTTTGTAGAAGCATTAGATATGTTATATTTGTTTTTCAAATTGAGATTAATATTTGCTCGGAAATAAAAGATGAAACAGAGTGCACCGATGTTACTCTTCATTTTGACTATTTATTTTGATCTGCGGTGTCGAGAAATTTAATATTTTTTTTAAATTCCAACATATACTTTTAATGTTTAAATATCTTTTGTCATTTAGACTTATTAATTTAATAGCAAGGTTCTGCAATATATATTCTAATAATATTAATATGCAATTTGACAATGATATTAATTGCGAAGAAGTTAGGAACTAAAATCGAACTTTTGTTGTTTTTTTTAATTTATATTACAAACTGGTTTAATAGAGATCCTAGATCGAGAAATTATTTAACATTTATAATTAACTAGTTCTTTAACAATAATAGATAATTGAGTTTGAAATGCCAAGCATTGCGGCAGTAATTATTCCGGAGCTTTATTGAGTAAATATTAACGTACAAGATACTAAATCAAATTACAATGATAGCTTATAAAACCCTTGTCATAACCATAAGCCGTATTTGAGATTAAACATCATTATTTCTGCAATTAAATTTTGTGGTCCGCATTGCGATTAGTTAATATTACACATTTCGAGTCACCGAAAGTCACAGTTCGTGTGATTTGCTTTTAAAATACGAAATTAACGTGCCGTCATTTTTGATTACATTCATTTTAACGCGAACAAATTGTTCTCAAATAATTCTCAATCGTAATGTCGCTTTAAACATTCAAAATCAATACCTGTGTGGAAAATTTTTATGGTAACCATGATAGAACGGGAGAACTTAGTCTTCATAGTATTTATATAAAAATTTGCATTAGTATTACAAAAATGTATTGATTACTATAAAACTTCCCATGTAGACGATAATTTGTCAGTACTGGCATAATACTGATTTTTCTACACGGGTCAAAGTATGTATAAAATTATAATGAATGTTTCATATCGTCTAGTGTCGCGTACAACTTTACGCTTGACGAGGTGCAGTTTACATTGCATAGTTTATATTAGATAAACATGATTGTAAAGTTCTGACAACTTTTTCCACAGTAAAATAATAATGGCACAATACATTACAGTTTTCAACAGTTCTCCTTGCGTTACCAGTACGTGAACATAGTTTGATAAATATGTACACATTTACTTACACGTTTAAGTCAGACTTGCGAATTAATTGTAGACAGAAGTGCATTTTAATAAGTAATAGCGAAATGATTTTCGCGTACATTACAAGCCTGAACTTGAAATAATGGATTTATTTTTCTTTAAACTAATAATTTTTCTTTTTTTTCCCTTTTTTTTTTTGTTATTTCTTTTGCTTCCCTTTTATCAAAATTCATACGTCTTTATACGTACGTCGCGATGCCGGCAAAAGTTTCCTGAAAAAAGTTAAATAAAACGCTGTAAAAACAAAGTTCCGGAGAGAGAGAGAGCTTTGTGAACAAACAGTTGAGTTTTATTTCACTTATTTGTTAACCCATTTGAAATTATGGATCACCTTTCCGTAATTCCAAAAAAGTTATACCGTTATCGATTTTAATGGTCACGGGCTAAAGTTGAGTTATGTAAGAAGTTGGACAATGGAATTTTGTGTCGCGAAAGAAGTATAAAATTTTATCGGCGCAGCAACTGATTCAGTTTCGTATACATCTATGCGATTGAAATTATGCTTATTATCCCGTGCCGGGGAAATTCTCTCTCTTTTTTTTTTTATGGCAATTATGAAATCGACGCTGATTTCCAGAACTTTTATATACATAATTTATCTTCTATAATGAGCGCTTCGATACTCATTGTACAAAATAATTCAAATTAAACCGAACGTATTGTTATACAGTATTGGTGCGGATGTTATAGACTGTGCCCAGATATACATAATGTTTTTGACGTTTAGGATTCGCATAATAGATCCACTTATCGTCAGTTACTTATTTCCATAGAAAGCTCTTCTTGTTTTATCTTAAAAGCAGTGAGATACATGTCTCGACTCCTGTTTCACGTAGCTCTTCAGTCAATTCATGGAGGTATTCATTTTCCACATTTTTCAATTTTTCCCAACTTATGTAACCTCTCGTAAAAAACCTTTTTTGCCAACGCAACTACACGGTATTAATTTGAAGAATAGAATTTGCAATGCACACTGGTACAAAGCATAGAAACCGATAGATATCTATACTCAAGATAATGCTCTCTTTCTCACAGACAAACTTTTTTCTATAATTCTTTTTCCCGCAAACACACGACGTTATCCCAGTTATCGCATATTATTCCATTCCCTAATTACAGCCTGGATCTTTGCATAAGATGTTCGTGTTGGTTTTGCGTATCGCAATTAAAAATGATTAATCTTTCGTAATGTTCCATCAATTTGGTAATAATTGATCTGTCAATTATGCCGTGTAAACGAAATGTAATGAGTGATTTCGTAATTTAATAATATGTGTACACTATAAGCCGATATAATTCGTGAAATGAAAATTTCGTCGCTCGACTCATAATGAGATTTATGTAAATAATCGGCGTACACGCATGAAAGCCGATTTCACCGGTTGACTCAAAGAAGTTGTAATAACGATATTACGTAATAATCTTTGTACAAGATTAATTTTTTCCCCCTCTGTTATATTATATCAATTTATTACCAGGCAGACGTACGCATTTTCAACTTCGTATTCTAATTAAAGTTGTATAAGAGGTATCAGATGCGATATTGTGAATGTAAATAGTTGCGCGCATTCCTTCCTTTTTTTTTCCCCTCCTTCTTCTTCATTTTCGTAGCTTAAGGAGATTGAGGCCGGGAATGCACATTTGAGAGAAATCTGTTGTAACGCGTATACACATACATATTGCATCAAAACTTTATTAGACTCTTCTTGTCTGCTGTTGAGCAAAAAATACGAATTTTTTAAAGTTATGAAAAGTGATGAAAGGAGGTACGTTACATTTAGTGGGGCAAAAAATGGAAGAAAGCTTTTTGTTTTATCCGGAATGTTACCACGGCCACCGTTTTTAGGTGTATCCCTTATTTATAGTCCCTATAGGAAATAGCCCGAGTCGATGTGTGACATGCGAGGCCCCTATATATATGCCAAAGTTGATCTAGACTTGTGTCATTGGGAATTTAAAAAAATGTTCAATTCAAGACCAACGTTGGATGATTAGTAGTGGCATGGTTTAGGTATACGACTGGTGTGTTTAATTATACAGTATTGGCCCAATGTTATCTTTCCCATTCTGTTACTGGAAAACAAATTTATCAGTATGTCTGAAAATGCATTTCATGCCTTATTATTATTCTTTATTTTATAATCGTTGCGCCAATCTTACTTTGTTTTCTTTTGGAAAACGCCTATCAAAATCTGTTTCAAATAAGCACCTTTTACTCACCGCAAAATTGCCACCCTTGATTTCTTCGGGCGGCCAAAAGAGATTCTGATACGCATCTCGCATCCACAAAAGTACGGGAGAAATATTCGAAACTCTCCTTTGTACTTATATTCGCGTAATTATTAAAGCTCCCGGTAGTTCGCGTAGTCCGGGAACTTTTGAATTTTTCACGATCGAATTGACGAATAAAGGCTACTTTGCCTGCTGCATAAACAATGAAAGTTGCCGTCCAAAATTATCCGTTTTTACGGTTGATACATATATTTTTAACGGCAACCGGTCACTTCGAGCGCGGCCGGGGTGAACTTTTAAGCGAACGAAAAAATGCAAAACACGAGGCACATTACAATTAAAAATTTAGACGCGAGAAAACCCGGACAAGTCGGGCGACGCGGACTATTACAAATTCTGTGTCTTTTTTCGCATCACTTCTTGTTAGCTTCTTTAATCATGAAATTTCCGCCATCATTTATTCAGCCGAAAGCGAAAAAGAAAATGAAAATAATTACGATTCTCCGGGTCGGGGGCTCCGTTTTAAACCAAGTGCATTATTAAACAGCCAGTATTTGCGTCGTTATAATTATAACATAATCCGTTCATAATTAATACCGGTGGGGAATAAATTATTACGATACTATGCCCGCCGAAATTTCGAAGCAAGTTTACGGAAATTTAGAATATTCATACAGTTTAACTTAAAGGAAGCTACCCTTGCATTAAAACTTAAATTTTGTATTATAAAATCGATGGTTTAAATAAAATATCATTTCATGATTAAGAATGTACTTGAATGAAGACACAAAATCCAAAAGATAATTCACAGATACTTATACATCTAGCAATTTTAAACATTTATTTGACTTTGAATTTTTCTCTTAAACATAAATTCAAAAATTACTATACTTGCGATTATGAAGGATTTATTTGACTTAAAAGAGTTAAAAATTGACTCTTTTTGAAGGGTATCAAAGTTTATTTGTCATTCCAAGAAAATTTATCAAGTGAAATGTTAAATATTCTGAAATTGCAAAAGTATTTGTACAATGTTACATTCCCTCTAAATTATCAAGTTCGCAAGCACCATTTAATATTCGAGCATTTAATTATCGTGGAAAGTCGAAGTGCCGAAATCTCGGTACACATCCTTTTGATTCGAAGAGGAAGTCGACGAGAGCAAAAGGCCTTTTCATGCCGGCCATTTTCATGGTTATTAAATCTTGATATAAATTAGCACGCGCGCGCGCGCAAACATCGAATCTTTCGGCAGGTTAAATTCGAGAACAAAGTCACGCGTTCCATATTGTATAACAGTCCGCGGTCCGGCAAAGGGTAAGGTAGCTTGTAGTATGCAGACCGCATTCCCCGAGCTGTTGAACCGCCCGACGAAGTGGTGCGCAGAAAAAGCGACCGATAGATCCGGGCGCAGGTTTGCGCACGACAAAAAAGGCAACACACGACACGACATCTTGCCGGTGTTTTGCCCGAATTGCTGTCATTCGTCGGATTTATTAAAAATTTCGTGCGCGCGGAAAAAGAACGACCGAGGGACTATCGCCGAATACAAGGTGGTAATTAAATCCTGCGTGGTATTCGGCCCGAGGATGCACCGGCCCGGGCAAAAAACCCGTGCCTATGCAAACAATGCATTTGACGATTGCTCGTCGACTTCTATAAACATGCCCCGTATATCATTAATCATGCGCTTTTTCGGCGCGACTGTTTTATTGCGCGCGGGAATGTTTTTAACGAGAAAGGCACATCGGGTCATTCGCTCGATCGCAACTTGCGTCGCGCCTTTTCACAAAATGTCCCATTCGGATGGGATGGCGTCACTATTTCAACCATCCGAGGTCTCGGTCGCCTTAAGTCGCCTCCGGTCTTCGAAGCCTCTCCTTCGAGCAACAATTCTCTTAGTGACACACATTCTGCTGAGATCTCGCCGGTTGATACAATGACCGCGAATGTTGTAGATACCGTGGGCTTTTTCTCACCGGCTATAAGCATTAAGTTTTTTCATTAATGGGGGAGAAATTATTCCCCTTCTTTTTAATGAACCGTTTATCGACGGTTATCAAATTGTGGTTATTCTAAGAACATACACTGAGAAATAGGATTCAGTTTAAATTACTGTATTTTTCAATGAGCGCCAGATGCACTGAGAAAAATTATATAGCAACTTGCGAACGAGTGTATTTATGATAGACTTTATCAACCAATATAATAAATTAGATTATATATATGATAATTTCAACTGTATTTATTAGTAAATTTTATCTTAAGTACACATCTGCCCGCAGGTTATTGATAATGTAGTTAATATTATTATAACATTTTTCTCTTTGCTGTTTTTTCGAGCGCAATATATTAATTGAATGCAGTGAATTATTATACCGAATAATGAATATTATCTTTTGTTTTAGGTATAGAAATGTCGTATTTAATACTATGATTTTAAAATTTTGAACGATGAATTATTAAAAATTGTTAAGCCCGAGCAAGTTCATTTGTAAATTGCCATTAATATATTAAAGTATAATTGCATTGCAATAATTTAAAAAAATTATTTTATTTGTGAATGCTGGGTATGATTATTTAAAATCAAAATTAAACCTTTGAAGATAAATTTGAAATGGAATTTTTGTGTAAATATACACGTACCTTGGAATTATAGGCTACTTTTTATTTCACTTTGTAACATATCCCATAACTGTGTAACGGTATAACAAACTTTGTGATGTAATTTTAGTGCAATTAAGAGAAGTCCCAGAAACATTTCTAAAGTTTTGACATTTTTGTTATTCTGTATAGTAGAAAGCCAGTTATTTCGTTGTAAATCTAAGGTGCATTGTAGTATTCCTAGATATTTCTTTTGTACTTTCACTTCACTGATGAAATACACACAGAAAAAAGTCACAACAAAAATTACTGTACTTTACAAGTATTCTGACGTAATTTCATTTTTGAATCATTATTACTTGTCAAGTAACTAAACGTTTGTAAATGTCTTACAATTTTTACTACACTTGGCGCTAATCAGTTTTATGAATCTCGCATTTCTTTGACTAGAAATGTATTAAAATACCACACCAACATATTTCGTGTCAGTATTGTTATACAAGTCTTCTTGTAATTTTTTTTAACTTGTATGAAAATAAATAATTTCAACCAAATTATCCGATATTTATACATCTATATAAATTATATCTAAAATTAATTTAAATTAAATTTTAATTAATGTCAATATATAGCATGAAACTCTGTAAAATTGAAACTCGGCTTTATCACTTGAAATTAAAATCCAAATATTTGAAATTAATAATTAGTTTAAGTAGATGTAGTTAATAACATCGAATGTTAAATTTCAATTTTTGCTTGAAAACCCACAATCAATAAATATTGGATAATTTAAGTCAATATAATCAATTGCAATGATTACATTGTTATTTGGTTATAATAATGTCAATACGAACGAATTTTATGTTTCTATTATGAGAAGTGTTTTTAATTATATATATCGTGTTTTATAATATTTCTTTCTATTTTGTTTCAGGTAAGTGACATTTGCTCGCGCGCACAATAATTTATAATTGGATTTTCTACGTAAGTAAATTCAAATGAGAGCTATATTTTAATTATGCACTTTTAGTTCGGACTAGAAACAGAGCGTCAAAAAAGGGGTCTATTTCACGAATTATTTACGAGAAATGCTTTACAAAAAAAAAAAAAAAGAAAAAGAAAAAAATTATATCATTTCATACATTACGCTTCCGTGTTGAATCAGTGTTAATTAAAATATTTCTTCAATTTAAATAGTATTTTTAAAATTCTTGTTCCCAAGAGTCTTAAGCCAGTTCGTAATTAAAAGAAGTACTTGTAAATATTTAAATGATAAAATTGTCTCATAAATATCACAGAAGATTGAAATTTGAAATTGACATCTTCCCGTTGGTTCCCACCCCGGTTTCTTGTAATAAATCTTGTTTATTTAGTAATATAAATTAATGTTATTTACATATATGAGTAGAGGCCCCTTGAAGCATTGTTCACTAAATTGAAAGTAAATTCCTCAAACTTGATATTTACGTTCACGAAGGACGTTTATCAGTTAAGGTTTTTTAAAAATTATACAATATTTTCATTTAATTTTCTTACACTGATAGCAGATAAAGCGAACCAGCTTAAAGTACCGTTATCTTAATTTGCTCTTTCAAATGAATTTGTTTCATTTCAAATGTTAAATATAAAATTCAATTCAATTTTCTTATTATTCGGTCGACAATTATTTTACAGTAATCGTATTTCTCGTCCCGCTTGTTAGTTAATAATTTACGATATTTACTGTCACGGTGCTACGCGTTATCAGGTGCGATTAACTTGTTATGGGTAATGAACATGCCAGTTGACCGAGCATAGTTTTCTACTGGAACAAAATTAACTTCATTTTGTCCACTCTGGATCTTTCACGGAATCATGCTTCTTTTTTTGCCGTTAAATAATAAGCGTTTCAAAGAATTACTACAATGTCCAACATATGTACGTGTTATACTACTCATACTGTTACTATTTCAACAACTTTTACATTCCAGTAACCTATCCTGCTTAAGCAATTACAATAACGAATCACTTTTAGCCTTTAAACTTTTTTTTAGACCGAGTTTAAAATTATTTAAATACTGTCATTGTATTTAGCCGGAATAATATAATTGTTAGGAATAAAAAAAAGTGGTAATCAACTCGGATAATTATCGTATAACTATTTAATTTCACTTGATTGAAAAATAAACGTATTTTCCTTCACCTCATCTAAGAGTGCTCAACCGAACACGAGAATAAGAATAACTGTATAAACGAATTCCTTATACATTGAGAAAAAAAAGTTATCTGGTTAAAGTTCGTGAAAACTAGAATGGTTGAATTAACTAAGTATTAATTAATGTCTAAATATTAAACATTAATTAATATTATTAAGCAATTAATTAATAGCTGAAAAAGTATTAATTGTTGATAAAAAGTTTACTAGCCTGACATTATACTTGCAGGATATCATGTTAAACTAAATTATTAAAATTTATTAGGCAATTTTTTTAAAAATTATAATTCTACATTGCTTTGTACAATTTGACGTTCTGTTTTATAACTGGTTTACGAACGACATAGGTTAGCAACAAAGGTTAAAATTCAATTTATTAAAATTGTAAATCCCCTGGTTTCTAATTTTTAATATTCTTATTTAGAACTAAAATTTTATAGCGAAAACTTAACTTATGCATACGGTTAATATTGCTATTTTTTTTTCCACTGAGTGTAACACGTGAAATGTACTGTGCATTCAATTAAGATTTTTCCTTTGATTTTAATGAAACGTAAAGCTAAAGCCGATTCAAGATCACGAGTATGTTTATAATGACAATTCGCTCCATTGGTTATCCACTCTCCTTTATGACTGGCTTATTAAATGTGTAGTATTACCGCGTGCACGGAAAAAAAAGTTTGAAGAGCACACCTAAATGTTTATATGCACTATATAAACAGTATGGTAATATTCGGAATACCTAAATCAGTATAGATACCGCAACCAGACTCGTTTAATAGATTTCATTTGGATGAATTTCCCAGAGTAGTATAAATAAAATGTACCAACATTTGACACATGACAGTTTACCTAACCTAACCTAATTTAAGGCAGCGTTTCTATCAGACGCGCATTCAGTGGAATACATTTTCCTCATGCATATATAGGGAATTCATGTATTAAATATTTTGTTTTATTACTATATTTAAATAAGTATGGTTGAATCACCCATACTTTAAAATATAAATTAA
>JABFPN010002316.1:0-22950 GCA_022817305.1 Leptoteleia sp. ZL-2020
ACTTTCAGTTACTTCAACGTTAAATAATCTCCCAAATTGAGAAAATGTGCTAAAACTAAGTATATTAATTAATTCTTATATATTTTAATAAAAACAAAGAACGCCCTAATCTAGTAATTAACGCTTAATCGAAATACTTTCAATTCCGAAAACTTCCCAAACCGAATTGAATATTCTCAATTTCATTGTCCATCTATCCCATTCAATGTCAACATTTTTTACAGGCCAACAATTCTGTCTTTTATTATACAGATTTGTTACACACTCTCTATTGTCATTTGTATACAACAAAACACAGCGTTGCCATTTATTCGACCCGCGCTTATTTACTAGTGAATAGGGTTCCCAGTGTTAAATTACAAAACTAGATTGGAATTACGTTTTAAGATCAAACAGATATCAATTGTTTTATCCTTTACTTTTATATCACAATTTAACAGACAGAAAAGAAGGTGAAAAATTGATTTCAATTTGATCTAAAAACGTAACGCCACTCCTGGATGCTTATCTTAGCGCTGAGCAGTGCTCAAACAGTCCTCATTGGTTCATTCCTTTAGTAGTAAACAACAATCAAATAAACTAACCAACGGGAACAGTTGGAACTGAGCAGTGCACATCAAAGCTATGACAAACATCCCCTGTCATCAGGGTCGGGATTGTTTTTGTTTGATTGCGCGCGCATATATCCATTGACGAAAATAGAATTCACGTCACTAAACTGGGATCAGTGTAATTTTCGGCGCGACGAAAATCGCTACCGTCGAGCGTGAGTTGGCGCGAGACGAAAAGTGGACTTTTTGTTTCGCACTGGCGCGAGTATAAGATCTAATTAACGGCGGGGGGGTGGTACTACGACCAAGACTGGGAATTGCCAGAATTTTGACTGGTTTTGGGAGGGCGTGGCAGGGAGGTCGTCGCCATGAGTGCGTCTCGCGAGGACTGGCAGGTTAATTCGGAGCCGAAAAAGAACGAGGAAGACTGGCAAGTTAAGCTGAAACGGATCGAGGAGCGCAGCAGCCGTTTGTTTGAGACGGGACAATGGTCCGATTGCGAATTTATCGTTGGCCAGGACCCCCACCAAGAGGTGTTCAAGGGTCACAAGCTTCTGCTGGCCATGTCCAGCCCCGTATTTGAAGCAATGTTTTACGGCAGTATGCCCGAAAAAAATGACCCCATACAAATCAAGGACGTGCAACCAAAAGCTTTTAAGGTGATACAAAAACTAATCGACTATATAAATAAAGAATAATTTTAAACAACCCTTCCGGAAATAGCCCTGTAAAAAAACAAATTCTGATACGTCTCTGAGAAGTGAATGCATTTCGCAAGAATCCTCGGATAACTGCGAACCTTTTTTTTTCATTACTTTCAGATAAATTAAGATGCCTGACCTATTTGCAAAGTTAAAATTTGCTTTGACCCTAATGTTGCGCTTAATGTTATTTAATATTAAAGATATATTGCATTATATCTGTAGAATGCTTTCCAGTATTATGTGTAATTAATAGAAAGTTATAACTTAAATAAATGTTTGTTTACTCATTATTAATTACAAGATTCTATATTAATTACAATTCTAGATCCATTATCGAGCTTTTTTTCACCAGTTTTTTTTTTTTTTTTTTTTTTCTGTAAGATTTCAAAACAGTTCTTTATGTGTAAAATAATAATTTATAAAATAAGATTGTTTAAAAAAATATTTTTTTGGTAGGTAATTAATTAAAAATTAATAAAATAATTAGTTTTTATAACTATTGATAAACTGTATCGTTTGAACGAACTAATTAAGAAACAATTAAGAATTAAAATTTGTATAAACTTCTCGAAAATTAAAAGAAAAATAGTTAACACAGAAAAAAAAATATGAAGAGAACTATTGAATTTCTATGTAAATTATTGTGAACAAACAAATTTATATGAGTCAATTTTATGAAAAATAACGTAGCAAGTTGATTGAATTATATACAGATATGGCTGATTCAGCCATACAAATTTATCTAATCATCGACACAGTGAAAACCAAGTAGTTTTCATTGACATAATGAGGTTTGTTCAGACAATATTAGATAAGATAAGGTTAAGTCAGCTATGTAATTATGTACCATTATGGAACTGAAGAATGAAATGTTTTTGAAAAATTGAGCATATAAAAAAGCACAGTTTGTAAACATTTGGGAGATGAAATTAAGGAAACAAAAATTGAAAAAGTTTCGTTCTTCAGCACCATGTAAAATTTAAATATATATTTTTTTTCAATTTAATATGTCCTATGAATAAAATAAATTCTTATTAAATTAGTTAAAAAAAAGGGCATACAAATTTCTCTAAATGTTAAAAAGTAATGAAGAAATTTGAATATAAAAAGATGTAAAACAAAACAATTTAGGAATGAAGATAATAAAATTGGAAAAGAAGAAAGGACAAAAAAACCATGTTTTGTAAAATTTAAGGTGATTTTTTTAACATTTAATTTAACTTACTGGCTTTTTAAATTATTTTTTATATTAGAATAAATGTTGCGTACTCTACAGGCTTGCCCTTTAAAATTTTTTTTCATAAGCACAAAAAATACTTCAATTTATTAAAATGTTTTGTTTAAAAATCAGTTCATGGGAATAATTCATTTTCTTCTGACATTTATATTTGGCTTCACGGGGTCTCATTCGCAAATTAATGCGATTGAATCATGTTAATTTTTAACGTGATCATAAATTTGGCAACGCTGTGTAACATGAAGTTCTATATATAATCAAGTTTTACATCAACGTTAAAAATTAACGTGGGTTTATTTCATTAAATAAATAAATAATTGTTATTGTCGGGTGCTCTGAATTTATCCAAAATTCATTTTATCCAGACTTGCATTATAGCAGAAAATCATTTCATCTAACTTGCAATTTATCCAACATTCATTTTATCCAATTTGCAATTTACACAATGTCTCTTGTCGTCAAAACGAGCCTGTCGTGTAAATGTTAAGTTGTCAATGCATCAAATTATAAAAATTGTATTTTATCCAAAATGTAATTTCATCCATATTGGTTTATTGATAATGTCAATTTATTATAAGACAAACATTTTGATTAAATACTCACCTGTATGCATTATGTTTTTCACTATATTCAAAGTAGATATTGTATATTTTGGATGAAATGAATTTTCGATGAATTGTAAGTGAGATAAAATAATTTTACGATATAATGCGTTTCCGAATAAAATGATTTGTTGATAAATTCAGAGCACCCCCATTATTTGCACTTTGAAAAGGTTAAACTTTCCAAAAAATAAAATAAAACGTTGGTTATATTATGCTACGATGCAATTTAATATCTGTAATTTGTAAATCCTTTAACATCAAAATTGTTGACTAATATATTAATAAATGAATAAGAATTTCATTTTAATATCCTTATTAACAGTAAAATTTTTCATCAGGCTCTACTCCAGCATATATACACCAATGAAGTCGACCTATCATCCTTCGATCTGGCTTGCGAAGTTTGCTACTGTGCCAAGAAATATATGTTCCCTTTTTTGGTACAACACTGCACTAGGTATATGTGGTCCGATCTTTGTCCTAAGAACGTATGCCGGGCCCTGGAATTTTCCAACTTATTCGAGGAGTATCAGTTGCGAGATCAGTGCCTCGCATTGATCCAAAAACAAACGCAAAAGATTCTGTGCTATCCCTCTTTTTGCGACATTGAACTTGACACTTTGTTAACCATCTTGGATCAAGACACACTGTACATTAATTCTGAATTGGATTTATTTCGAGCAGTAGAGGATTGGTCTAAGGCAGAATGCATTAGAAAGCAATTAGATCCCAATGATCGAAAAAGCTTACGGTCTGTTCTTGGCAATGCACTGTTCAAGATACGTTTTTTGACCTTATCGCCGAAAGAATTTGCGGAAGGTCCCGGCCAATCTCCGTTACTGACACAAGAGGAGTCTTTTGCGATTCTAATGAATATCTCGTCGAGCGCAAAAACTGTTCAAATGCCAAAGGATTTTGATACTACGGAAAATTCAAGAAATATCAGTTTCGTGAAAGTAAGAAGCACCAATCCATTTAATTCTGAATGTTAAAAAATTTCGACCGATTGGTAGTTAGTAAAAAGTCGAGATATATTTATCTTTCCTATTTCATGCACGTTAAATCGAGGAGAATTAGAACTATCTTTTTATTATCACTTTCTAATAGAAATTTTTCATCACTCGGGAAAGGAAAGGCCATTTCTCTCCCTAGGGAGTTTTGGAAAAATGGCGTTTCTCATTCCCCGAGTGATGAAAAATTATCTATATACCAATGGATTTTTATTTGAATCTCCCTCGGTGCATAAATAGCTTTTTATACATTGATTATGATGAATGATGTTAATGTACATTTTAATTACGAAATTAATGCAGAATAAAATAATTTTCTGTTTAGTTTCAAAACTCATTATTCACTAAATTATTAAATAGACCTGCCCGGTGTAATGTGAGAATAGATCCGGGACAATGGACAAATGTGAATGAATTCCATTCGGCAAAACACTTAGTCGGTGGTTGTATGTTTTCATTGTCACAGAATGCTGCCACGAAGGATTGCGAAAAGACGACACTCGAGGAAATAAGAGCATTAGAACGAGAGATGTGCAATGAACCTCACTCCAATAGCGAGGTTTACTTTGGTCCTACCCACCGATACTGTACTCCCAGTGGACCAAAAGAATTTTGCACGCGAGGTGTTAACGAGAGAACTGATATCATCAATCATGATATGCTTTTCAGTAGCTTGTCTTTTACAGTAAATAAAAATATATGTATCGTCGGAATTGTTGTACCTACTCAACTAAGAAAAGTAATTATCATTATTTCAAATACAGTCAGTATCATTCTATCATTAATCGTAAGGATTAACATTTTATGTAGTAAAGAAATTATTTTCGTCACTCGAGGAAGGAAACGCCATTTCTAGGGAGTTTCAGCAAAAATGGCGTTTCTGATTCCCCAAGTGACGAAAAATTATGTATGTACCAAGGGAGATTCACGAAAATCCACATCGAGGATGGATTTTCATTTGAATCTCACTTGGTGCATAAATAGCTATTTCTTTCCTTCAAACTTTATTTCTTTGTAATGAACGATAAATTTGAAAGATAAAAAACTGTTATAAAAATATAATTTTTAATTACAACTTAATTTATTTCAGAACATATCCAATAGCAATTTTTCGAATAGTTTATACCCTGAAGACCAATACACCGAAGTGGTTTATGCTTATCTTCTGGATTCTTATGGAAGTCGATTGACGTACACTTATTTCACTTCCAAAGTAAAAACGGGAAGTATGATGGAAATCAGCTTTAATCGAGCAATTTACATCCAAAAGCATAAGGTAATTATTAGTATATTACTCATCGAGGAAAAAAGTGGTTTTTTCGCCTTTGGCTTGGGTTACCAACCTAAAACCACTTTTGTTCGAGTTGAGTAGGATATTTTATTCACCGTGAAAGTGAAATATGTTGAAAGCCCGCAGGGCTACCAATACATTTTATTTTTAAGGTGGGTAAATTATATATCAACAATACATTTATTTATGATAATATTTACGATACAAACTCATTTTGCAGTACTACCGAGTTGAAGTGGTTTTCAATAAGCCTGGATGTTATCCTTTGGCAACCTGCGGAGAAGCTAAAATGGCGGATAGTGTTTACTTTGTTTTTAAAGGTCAGAGTAGGGAAGAAAACGTACGCGATGGTCTCATTAGATCAATAGTTTTTATGCTAAATCCTTCAAATTGAACATCATAATAGAAAATTTGCATGTAAAAAAGACGGCGTTGCAATAAAAAATCGTACTGTACAAAGTTTATAAGATGTTTGAGAAAATTAATTTCAACATTTGACTGATGATTGCGACAATTTATAAATTTTGTGAAACGCTTTAAAAATTTTCATCCGTCAATGAAATATAAAAAATCTTTACTAATTCATATCCGATTAAAATTTATATTAAATGTCATGAGGTATAATCGTAATTTTCACCAGGATAAATCCGAATTGAAATTAATTAAATTATTGTGTAAACTTATATGATTATTCGTATTATTACTCAATAAGTTTATCCCATATTTTAATAAGTTTTAATTAGCATTTACTCTGGACAAAATTACGATTCAATATCATTAAACATCCATAAAGATTTTAATCGGATTTTCTAAGAATCAATGGATTTCATTTACCATGGGTATTAGCAAATCTAAAAATTAAGATAATTTGGTACACATTGTGTATGAATTTGTTATGATAAAGTTTTTGAATTGATTGATTTAAAAATTGTTTTGATAATAAGATTATTATTACTTAGTATAAGAGCAACTGTTTTTAAATATGAAAAAATTAATTATATTTATAAATTTTTTTAATTCAAAATTATTTGTATTTAAGTTGGGTTATTGCAATGCGTGATAGCATTTCATTTCTAATCTTCAACATTAATACCGAGAAATTTCTTCCGCCGCAGTCATTAGCATTTGCGCAGGGACATACGATAAAGCAGATATTGCAATAATCATAAAATAATGTTTGCTGCTTGGGGCTATACAGTAATGCTTTGGCTGTATGTTTGCAGAAAAATAAAAGACAGATAAATCTTAATACAAAATATGTATAATTAATTCAAATGTTTTCTCGTAATATTTATATATATATATATATATATAAATCAATGGATTTGATTAAATTGTCATTAGAATTGATGGTAGAAAAGACAAAAAACTGAATATTTTATTACTAAAGCAAACGCGTACAAACACATTAAATACTCATGGTCAACTTTTCATGTATTTTGTATTTGTTAAACTACCACTGTAACAGTTTAACTTCTTGTAATCTTACAATATATAACTGTAAGCTCGCCAAGAAATCTGGATAGAAGACTTATTTACTTTATTTTAACAATATTGAATCAATCTAATGAGACTGCTAATGTTAAAGAAAGAAAAATTAAAAAGAAGTAAATAACGCATTCTGATTAAAAAAAAGTATAATAGTACAGAGTGTTATAAAGGGATGTTCTTGAAAAAGAATCGAATTCGAAACTTTATTTTTACTCATCGAAGACGTTTTCTAGAATATCTCGTCAAAAACGAAATAAAAAACCTTCTAAATATCAAAAAATATAAAAAAGAAAGGAAGAAAAACATTGTACATTTCTCTAAAAAAAAAACTTGTAAAAAGTACACATTCTTCTACGAATTTAATATTATGTGTATTCAAACTTCTACTGTAAAAGTTTATAGAGATAAACGTTAATTTTAATTTTTAAATAATTTAAAGATAATTTGTAGGCCTATAATAATAATAATTGGCCCCTCGATATTGTTTCAAAATTTCTGAATTGTGTCGTTTGATCGATTAGTCTTTTATTGATTTTGTCAATTAAATAATTTTAATCTTATATAATCTTGTTCAAAACTTTTTGATATTCTATTAATTCATTGTTTGTTGGATATTGTTGAGATACGTCGATGCGACTTGTATATTTTATTATATTGTAATTATAATCTAAATAAGAAGGAAAGACAAGTAAATTGTCTTTTCTTTGCCCTTGTTAACGAAATTGTGTAACGAATTATTTAATATCATTTAATCCAAAGAAATTAAATGAATTTAACGTATTAACTTGGGTGAATTTGTTTAATTAAATTGTTTATAATTTACAATTCTGTGGTTAAAACGTTGCTACCTCAAAATACCGTTCAAAAACATCAAATGCACAAATCCGATTCGATTTGTTTTCATCGCTATGATCAATAACCCTACACAAAATCGCTATTTTTTATAAGCTTTCATTATATGGAGAGTTTATACAATAACCACGATTGTACTTGTTTAACATTTATTGCTCTTTTTTCGTATAACTACCGTACAGGTCACTGACATATATTACAATCATATATACACAAAACAGTATGTAAAATATGTTCAGTATAATCAATAACTTATTGTGCAATAAGGAGAAAACGTCAACTTTTGTTAATAATATATACGAAGAACATTTATATATACAAAACAGTATAAATTGTACGACATTGTTATGTGTGAACAAAAAATGTGTCTTGAAATATAAATTGTTGAAAATGACAGTGACTCTTTTTGTGGCACGAATCAACTTCCTATAATAGTATATAACTTAACGAGGAAAAAAGCGGTTTTAAGTTGGTAACCCGAGCCAAAGGCGAAGGGTTACCAACCTGAAACCACTTTTGTTCGAGTTGAATAAAATATACACCTCATTTAATAATCAGGCACTTGCAGTATCGTAATTAACAAAAAAAATTATTACAAAGTTATAAAGATGTAATGTAAATTTACATCAATTTGTTTTCCATCGTATTTTAACTTATAAATTATTTGTAAGAAAATACTATCTTTAAATATATTAAGTTCATAAATATACTTTTTTCTTCTTAGAAAATACTTATGTTTTATGAATGATGAAGTCCCATTCATCATTCCATCTCAGTTTAAGCACATCTTTTGGAGCGAGGGTGGTAGACCCGTAGCTAAATGAACAGAAGCGACGATAAACGTACACCACACTTATCACCCAGATTATGATGAATATTCTATAGAGAGCGAGAAGAGATCGCCATTTGAAGTGAGTTCTAAAACATAAAAGATTTTATTGCAAAAATTGTATTATTTTAAATAAAGTATTATATTTATTAAAAAAAAGTAAATAAAAAATATATTACTGATTAATAAATCATAATTTGGTGCAAATAATTTGTCTTCTTTGTGACTCTAAAATCTCTTTATAAACAAAATATGAATAAATTTAATTTAATTTGAAAAATTGATTGAATTACTTTAATAAATAATACACATGGTTGATAGTAGCAGCGGCCAGAAGGACTTTGAAGATGAACGCAGGTAGATAATGATACAAGAAAAGTGTGCTTTCAACAAACATAAAGGGAATATAATGTACTAGATAGCCGCCAAGCAAAACACGGCCAATATCCTGAAATTTAATCCATTCACTTTCAGCTATATCGTAACACAGTCTTCTTCTTCTCATTAAGTAAAGTATTAATAAAGTGGAGTACAGCACAACGAAAATGGTTCCAGAGTACCATATTAAAATATTCCCCAGAAGGTGGATTTGAGCCTACAAATGTCACAAAGATAAGTTAACTGTTAAATTCTTATTATATATTATAAATAGTTGAATAATATTATTTACTTACATTGCTATTGTCATCAACCCAGTATGCAATATTTCTTGTCATCAGAGGCCAATCTAAAACTCCACTTGAATACATATGACTGGTCGGTGGTTCTGAGATACCAAAAATCATTTTCGTTTGTAATTCCGCTAATTTTTGCCAAAAAGTGAGCGAAGTGCCCTCTAGCGGAATCATTTCGGCGTTAATTAATTCCCTTTCTCTCTGCTTTTGATCTTCACTTTTAGTATACCTACGTGAAATTTATTTCTTAAATAAAAAACTTTTTCCTCGACTCTGCAATCCATAAATAACTAGAATCAAAAAAAAAATCTATAACACGTTTTTTTAACTATACCTGTGCTCCTCAACATTCCAAACTGTGTTAGATTGCTCAATCTGTCTATCAGCAATTACTTCGTGTTGATTAAAACCCCAATCGGGTAATTGTCTGCCACTGAATTTCAATGCATGATTAGTTGTGGCATGAATAAGTCTAACTTGACTTTGAATAGCGTGCCAAACGTCTCCAGATTGCTCTCTATTAACTATATCAACTTTCCAGAGACTCTGTGCAGCCATTGATATGTTATAATCTACGTAGCAAGATACTTCTTGACTTTGAGGGGTCATAGGAGCTGCTACGTCATGCGAATTTAACAGGCGACTAGTGATTCCATGTACCAATTGAATAACATCGCCATGTTTCACTGGTTTACTCGGCTTATTTACAATTAAGTCATTAATTTCTGGTCTCTTTACTATCCACCAGTTGTTTACATCCTTAAAGGAATAGCAGGTGACCTGTTGTTGGTGGGAGCTTCCACGACCATCCGGATACATTATTGGGTATACGTGAGTATGACTGTGCAGCCAACAAGCTCTTCCGAAAGTGTGGCGTAAGGTTATTTGTGAACCATGGGTCACTTCTATAGGTTGGCCTTTAGTGATACTGGCCAGACCACCTTCTAAACTCGCTTGGAACGCACTTGTCATGATTGAATCATGAGGACCAGCTTTGGTGAGTATAGAGAAATGGATATAAAAAATGGCAAGATAGACTGTTAGGATTGTACCGAGTATGGTAAAGATACGTAAGAAAAGGTGATAAAGAAGAGCAGCGTTGGAGAAGGTCTTTTTTGGGAGTAATTGCCAGTAATCGTAACCAATAAGATATATTCCAAGACATAATGAATAAAAACCTATGTATTTTACACTGAAAAACAGAGTAAATTGTGATGTATATTTTTATAGAATTTCACTTTTAATGTATGTGTATGCAATAGGATATAGCTTAACTTACCACATTGCGCAGGTTAAATTTAAAGTACCACTTATCAGCCAAATCCACCACATTATTCGAGTTGGATCGGACGATATTTTACGAAATTTCAAGATGGACAGTAAACCCATCAATGAAAACTGAATGAGAATGCTCTCCATTAAAATAAATCTAGATTGCGTTAATAGTGCATTGTCTGAAAATTATTATTTTAATTGTGATTAACTAGAGATTACTATGGAACACGTGTAAATTTTAAAAGCTTAATTGTTCTTACCAAATAGAAGAAGTAATCCAGCAATAGCTGCACTCCATTGTTTAAAGCCCAGCTCTAAAGCTAGATGGTATGCAGTAGGTATAATAAGACTCCCACATAACGCAGGTACTAATCTCAAAGCAAATATAGGAACTTTGTCCGGATAAGGACTTCCTATTCTATCAAATTTATAACTTCCGTCATAGCCTGCTATATAAGCAGCAGAAGATATAAGTAGTTTTCCTAAAGGTGGATGATTATCAAAGTAAAAGGTCTTTTTTAAATACAGATTCACATATTTTCCATAATGCAGTTCGTCGAACCTGAATAAATAAATCTTATTATTTTTCTAAAATAATAACTATTTCAAAATAATAATTCTTTTTATAAAATAAAAATTTTAAATAAAGTATATCAAGTGAATAAGTTGTTTGATATTGTAATACTTTGTTCTTATCTATTTGCTAAAACTAGCGATTAAGAAATCGGCTAGTTTCCTAGGTAGGTTCCTAGGTAGTTATAGAATCTTGCCTAATATTCTAGCTGGGGTCCTAGGTCGAAAACTAGTTGATCCCTGATCCTAAATTTCGAACCAAGACCCCAGCTAGGAAATTAGGCAAGATCCTAATAACTACCTAGGAATTAGCTAATTTCCGGTGCCAAATACCTACGTAGGATCCCAACTAGATTTTTTTAACAGGGAAGTAGTAAATATTTATTATAATAAGACAACTTACACTACATTCCTTGGTTCTTCAAGTCGATAAAACCTCGTTAATACCGCAATTGAAAGCAGTATAAGCGCAATAATATCTACCTCAAAGTTAATCTTTATTTTTGTCGAAGAAGAATCACTTCCAAGCAAATCATTATCACCTTTAATACTTCTATTCTCAACATCTTCCTTCAGACTTTGTTTCTTCAAATCCTCATTCTTCAGGCCCTCTTTCTCAGCTTTCTTATCTGAAGCGACTTCTTTTAAACACTAATAAAATAAAAAATTTTTAGTTTACTTCAATACAATATTTTATTGAAATATTATTACATTAAATGTACGTGTAATTGTATTAAAAATCAGCATAAATATTCGCTCAAATATGATCTAAAACGTTTAAACGCTAATAAATTTACATCTCCGTATCTGAAAAATCAAAAAAAAAAAAAAAAAATTGAAAGCCTACATTGCAGCCTTAATAGCAAAGAATATTTTTGGTACATTCTGAAAATATTCTGAATATACCAAGGAGATATTCTAATGTCCGGCTCCAGGAATATTTCTGGTATAAATATTTCTGAAGTTGGACATAGGACTTTTTTTTTGACAAATATTTTTGGAATATTTCTTGCTGTTAGGGGAACGTTTGTAATTATTAATGCAGATTTATGTATAAATGCGGTGTTTCCGGAATAAAATATCGAGTGGAAGATAGATCGGTGACATACTTGAACTTGGTCATGGTCGCGTTTGACAATATCGTCGAACTCAAAGTTGGCGCTTCGGTCTGATTTTTTGTCAACCCCTTTTGTTTTTCTGCGACGAACTTCCATCGCGCAGGTCCGATTGCCGTTTGCAATCCGCGATTCAGTTTCAAAACATTTCAGCTGTGCCACGACTGCAGATCAAGCGTTTTATCGCGACTCGTCATCACGACTAGCTAGTAACGAAGACGACTCGCAACTATCTTCCCCTTCACTAAAATACTCGCGACGGTTATAACGGTACCGCGCCGAGCTGAACGTATACAATGTGTACATACATACAACACAAGTCCAGACGTTGTCAACTTTACGCTTATCCTCGTCTATTTCGTTTTGTTACTTAAAAAAAATTATGATTACTTATTTATTTAGTCCTTTAAATACCTGTTTATAAAATAATGAGTATTACAAAATTGGAAATATTCAGAATGTTACAGCATTCCTTTCCATAAAGGTTTGATTAAAATTTAAAGAAATTTGTAGAATTGGTACGTATTTTGAAAAGTTTCAACAATAGATTATTAAAAAACTTGGAAAATAAAACACTTTTAATACAGATTTATTTAATTTAATGGTTTTTAATAATTTCTTATTTACTGAGATCGACTTTAATAGCCCATAATTTTATATAATATTTTAACAATATTTTTTAAGTATTCCAATATCCGCACGATTATATTTTAATAATATTTTGTAATATTAATGTAATATTTCACATAATATAGTGAAATATTTTTATACAACATTATATAAATATTTTAAGATATAAATGAAATATAACATAAATATTATATGCTGGAGATTTTAATATTAATAAAATATTTTCCATAAATATTTTATAAATATTTTTCGCTATTAGGGAGTGCGAAATATATTAAAAACTAGTTGATATTTCTCAATGTCAAACGTTGCAATTATGTAATTTAATATTTTATTGTTGCAACTTCAAGCCAAAAATGCATAAACTGCTTTTATCAAAGATATTATATTGTTTGAACCTTATTTTCAACATTGTTTATACATGTGTAAATGTATAAAAAAAAAAAAAATAATATGTGTATTTACACCCAGTTCGATTGAATCCTCGCCCCCCAGATCGCTAGTTAAAAAATTTTAAGTTGGTATTAATTATACCTTGAAAGAAAAGTTCGGAAAGTCATCTTGCATCCTTATTGTATTAAGTTTAACATAATGAAACAGTTTATTTAATTCAACAAAATGGTATGTTTTAAATTAAATTAATTTATTTGAATTAAATGTATTTTTATATCAACTGCAAAAACCTGAACGAAGCGTATGAGGTATGTTGTGGGGTAAAATATCCTCAAAATTTTCTGATCCTCTAATTCCTAAAATTTGTATATGTTATTTTTGCATAAGATGATGTATATGTTATTGATCCGAAATTTATTGTGGAAAAAATGACATTTCATAAAAATTCGTGACAGAAAGGGTTTATTTCATTCATTTAAATATGTGTGTCATTTTCAAATAAGAGGAATTCTAAATAACGTATGGTATAGTTGAAATATTAAGTGGAACGTATATATTTATATATCAATTACCTGTTATTCACATATTTTAAAATAAAAGCAGCATTATGATTAGATTATTATTATTAGCATTATTATTATTATTTTATGGAACACATATATACTTTCAAATATTCACAAGTAAGCATTTTTAGTTCTATCGTCTGGTGAATCAGGTAATTTAGATTTATCCTGTAACTTACAATACAGAACGCGTTTTGTCAGTGCAGCGATTATCGCTATAACGCGTTGATTCCAGACGGTAAGTGTGTATAAACATTTACTGAAAAATAGCGTAAACCATTCCTTTGCTCATAAAAATCCTTATAGCATAGAAATATTGCAAAAATATTGGTTAAAAATATTCCCATGTTAAACTCCAAAAACATTTATTGTAAATTTAATACAGGGAGAAAAAAGATAGAGAAAATTATTGACACGGAGAAAATTATACACATTCTTAGTTGACTGGTCATATACTTAAGAATTTTGAAAACTATTCGTTTTTCGGTCCAATAACGAAATTATAATGTTTAAACTGTGAAACGATAGTAGCATTTCATTGAGTTTACTAAGATTATCTGACAAATGTATAGCTGCAGTTTTCTTACTCCTATTTGGTGTAAAGATTACAAAAGCTATTTAGAATTCTTAATAATTAGTTTCTTTTTATTGTTAAGCCACTTACAATTCGTTTATGAAAAACATCATCACTTTTATGCTTATTATTTATGCTTTCTTAATATTATAAAAGAAATTCATTAAAGGTGTTTGCGGTTTTGGTTTAATTTCAATTACTTTAAATACCCTGCTATACGTCACAATTTATTGAATTCTTTACTAAACTATATTCATATTCTGAAATAACAAATGTTCAATACAAATTTTGGAACAAAGAACGTAAAATTAGTTTCGTTAGTTTCATACATGTTATTCGCAAAGGTTTCCGTGAATATATATGTTGAGCTGCCTTACATAGTTAGAAGAATTCACCATATTTCTTGTCAACAGCGCAAGAATTAAGAAATAATTATTAAATTCATATTTTTATTTATAATATAAATAAATTACACATATAATAATATTGTAATTAAAAATATGGATATAATGTGACTTCATAGTTACTCATCAATAAGTATTCATTTACTCAACAATTTGTAAAAAGTTATCTCTTTACTTTATCGAACTTATAAATAGCTAAATGACTTTGTTTTCATTTCCTGAACATTAAATTAATCTCATATGAAAATAGTGTATTATAATACACTTGGCACAGTTACTATAAACTTTGTTAATTCTAAATTTTTATACACATTTCATACAATTATTTAAATTACATGTATTTTTATATCAACTGCAAAAATCTGAATGAAGCGTATGAGGTATGTTGAGGGGTAAAATATCCTCAAAGTAATATAAAAAATATTACGTATTTTTTTCAGTGACTGCAAACCAACAAACTAGAAAATTCACAATTACAATCAGAAAAATACATCTCAAAAGTGAACAAATTGAACACCATGCAGATACCTCTCATACTTGTTTTTTTTACGATCGGAGGGGTCTTGGGTAACTCCAGATCGAATAATGAGACATTCGTTCATTTACCAAAATGTTGCAAACAGTCTGAAATAATTGAAGAGATGTATGTAGACGAGGAGAGAACGTATAAATGCATAAAATATAATTATCAAAATATTAATCATTATGAATATATAGGAAAAGATTATCTTAACTTCACTGGCGAGTTGAAAGGCGAGTTTCAAAAAATAGAAGGCAAAACGACTATAGATGCGGCTTGTCTAGATCACTATCAATCAACTGAAAAAGAGCTAACTTTTACTGCATTTGTTAGTTCAGAAATAATTTGTAATAAACAATTTAATAATATACAAGAACAGATAATAATTCTGAAAATGTGTTGTGAAAATCATGAAATCTATGATTTCAAAAAAAAACGTTGCGTCCCCAACAAGAACAATACTAAGCTACATTTCGATCGAAAAATAAGTTTCGTGAATAAAAAGGTTCATAAACCAAAATGTGACGGTGGAATCACAGATTATAGATTAACCAGTAAGGATTTCTTCCAAGAAGAAAACGAAATTATGGTAAGGATTGTGATTAATGACAAATTGAAATATAATAATTCAGTAAAGTTTGGCATGATACATCCACGTTTAACTGTATTTTAATATGTACTTCTATGTTCTGTGCGTCATTTTTAACAGGGTGTTATTCGTACATTTTTCTGGGTATCTAAAGAAAATTTTTCTTCCACATTGAGAAAAATAATATAGTAATCCTGGACTCTATGTATTCCTGTATAAAATATAATGTTTAACAATGTGACAAGAGGTGCCACATTTCTGATAATTATTACTTGAAAAAGTGACACCGTTTACCAGACAGTCTGGTAATGTTCTTAACATTGGAGCATAGAGTCTCAGAATGCTAGAAAGTATAGTAACTCATATTATTTTATTTTTCTCAGTGCAACTTTCTAATAGTTAATGTAAATCGAATATCAATTAAATTTGCTTTGCAGATTAATCCGTTAACTGGAATAACAAGGAATAACGTAACAAAAAAGCAGGATTACTGCATGTCTCCTGCAACATCAAATGAAATTTTATTCAGGACATGTACTGAAGACAAATTTTTTGACAAGAAAGCATACCTTAACTCATGCTGCGGGGATAAAGCATATATTGACCATTCTTTTTCATTCAAGCGTTGTCATCGAAGAACAAATAAATCGCACAATACTAAGAATTATTTAATTGACATCTATAATTTTTCAAATGCTAACAAAATTTGGGAGTTAAAAAATAATGTAGCACCGAGTGGTAAGCTTTAATTCTTCGTTAAAAAAAGTTTTTGTATAAGGTTATTATATTTATTATATGAATAATTATTAAACTTTAAAACTATTTCTCGCATTTAAATCTTTCACGGCTTTTACGAAAACTTCTACATGTTCAAAAATTAACTGGACCTAATATACAGAGTGTCCAAAAAGATCCAGAGCAGTAAAATATTTCGATTCATGAACATTGGGTCGAAAAACGGGGCTATACGTGTAAAATTTTGCTGATATTCCAAAATCTGATTATACGAGAAAAAACTACGTAGGATTTTGCCTAATATTTTTTTCATTCCGTAATCACCCAAAACACTTTAGTACGGATTTTTTAATTAAAACGCATATCCATTCATCACAGATCCATTTCGCAATAAAAGTTTCTGTCTAACCGAATAAACAAATCGAATGTTCAAAAAAATAAATGAAACCAAATTCCACGCAGTTCTCTGAAGTTGCAGTGAATCGCGGAATTCCTATTTAAAATTTCAATGTTGCCATCCACAGGAGTGTCGGCGGTTCATAATTCGAGTTATTTGATAGCCTTTTCAACAAAATTTAACACATGCAACCCAGTTTTTCGACCAAATGTTCATTAACTCTTTTGCTTCGGCGGTTCAGATCGCGTCATTCGATATAGGGGAATGTACACTCAGAAAAATATTTATTTAAGAGTAATAAAATATTCTTATATTAAGTAGGATTTCCATTCATTATATGGACAAAGCGAAATTCTATTTATAATAAGAATAAATTATTCTTAGCAAACATATATTTATATAAAGAATTATTTCCATTTATATTAAATGGATTTGTTTTAGAGAAAAGAATAAAATAGTTTTAGTTTAAGAATATTCAACAGATGATAACTAAATATTCTTATTTTTAATAGATTTTCTGTTAGTTTTAATAAGAACATTTTGTTTTTACAGGTTTCAAAAAGCAAGAAGAAAAAAATTTTTTTTCTGAGTGTAGTGAATACGAATCCGAGGAATTTAAATTATCGGATAATGTCATCGACATTGACTGTAAAGGTGGTCCAGGTCCCGGTATGGATATGTGTTTTGACTTACATACAAAACACGTATACACTTGTAAAGGCAAAGCAGAGTAAGTACTTTTAATAAACTACCCAGATAGCGAGATTATACCAAAAATTGCATTATGTTTGTGTTTTAAGATTTGAGTGATTTCTCAAACATGACAGCAAGGTGCGTCCTCATTCAACTTTGTTATTTATAGAACGTTATTGCAGATTAAAAGATTGTCACAAACATAACAGCAACATAGATGCAACATAATGCATGCTTTATTTTTAATACATAGCATGTTAACAAGTTGCTGTAATGATTGGCTTTTAGTAAGCTGCAATATATTTGGCCTATTATTTAGAAATGGCTTGTTGCACACATTTGCGCAATGTTTGCAACAAGGTGCGTCCTCATTTTACTACGGTTTAACTATTAACGAAATGCTGGTGTTGTATTGTACAACTGTGACAGCAACATTGTATGAAAAGTATTTAGATGTTGCATGTTGCGCATATGTTTTTACAAACACGTTGCAATATTTGCAACAATATATTTTCCTGCACGTCATTGCCCTAATATTTTTGTGCATGCTTTTCTATCTGGGTTCTATATATTTGTAATAAAAAAGTACCCTAATCTAGCAGTTAACGCTTACTGCATCATATTAAGTCTGAAAAAACTTGATTTTTGATAATTGAAACTAATTTGCAATTGGGCGGTAGGTAAAGGCCAGGGAAGACAGCTTGAGCGAAATTAGGAGCAAAGAGAGCAAAGAAATTTGCAGCAGTCTCGTAGTCCCTATCTATATGCCAAATAGCAACTGTGTAAGACGACCCAATCAAATTGGCTATACTGAGAAATTTAATTGACCCAAATGCTCGTGCATATCACAGGCCCAAATATTGTGCAAGAGTGCTAATTTTTTTATTATTTACAAGTAAAAATCTTAAGACAATTTCTCATCCCAATGGTAAGAAAAGTTACCTGTAGTATTTAATGTCTTTTAAATTATTTAATAATTGGAATGTTACTTTATTTCTGGGTTTATATGAAGTTGATTGTTTGCAATACTAAATATTTACTTTTATAAGTATTTCAATGATAAGAAAGTAAGTTTTGCTTACAATGCATGTCCAAGTTTATATTGAGTAGTTCAATGATTGTCCAATTGTATATACCATATGTTTAATAAATATTCTCATCAACTAATTATAAAGTATTAAAATCAAAGGAATGGTTAGAGAAAAGATGTAAACACGTGTGGTTACAATAACAAGGGTTGGAAATTGAATGATTGAATGTTGATTGATAGATATTGGTCAATATGCACGGTTCGATTTGGAAATTGATCCAGAGGAAGTGGAGGATTTATTAAAAAGGCAAGCGGACTTCACATTAGAGGTGTACGGTATCACGGTACCACGGTAAAACTGTAAAAAGGGCAGCACTAGGGGGCAAGAACAATAAATCGGCTAATGAAAACGAACAATAATCACATTCATTTGTGGTGGCGTTTTGTGATAGTCTTAAGTGGGATCGCGAAGCACAATTGCGAGCAAGGAATCGCTCTGACGCCCTTCAAAATAGCTCGACTTTCATTCATGACTATTTAACTTCAATCCAAGCCGATGCTCTTTTCTTGTTTCTCGAATGAATTGCATGAGGGGTTGGATGAATTAAATGATTGATTTGGGTAAATAATTGCAAACGATCAATCTTTAGACATCTTGCATCTTTTTCAACAAATTTTTTGTACCACATTTCAGACAATTTTCATCATTTTAACTGTACCACAAATTTAAAAAGACGCGACATATAACACTATAAAAGTGCAAACTAAAATACTTACAATTCTTATTTCAATACAATTTATTTTATATAAAAAATAACTCAAATTGACTCAGTAGTTGCAGTCTGAAACTTAAAATACAAATAGAATAGTAATAATAATGGAAAATATTCTTCTACTTAAATAAATCAAATCTTTGATGTAAAAATTAACTGTGTACTCTTTTTGAGGCTTTATTTGCCAACTCTTTTTATGCCATTATAGCTTATTCAGTAATTTCTATAGTATTATGTCCTGTTCCATAATGTTACAATATTCTGTAGTATATTCTTATAATATTTAGACCTTTTTCATGACCAAAGAATTTTTGTTACAATTTTTTTATACATTTATAGTACTTTATTAGTGAAACTTGATGTCTCTCAAGCTTAAGTACAAGTTACTTTAATCCACCGGGTCAGTGCGCTTTACAACGTTCATCTTTGCTTCGTGCCTAACTCGTGTACACAATCGTCAATTTTGCTCACTTGTTATATAATATACTGTTTGTCTGTATTACGTATATTTTACAATAACATTAATAAATACTTTATATAAAGTTGGATGTACTTTCTGTGACTGTATTTCCATTGTTAGTACATTTTAAATGACCACCTTTTTTATTTTTATTTTTTTGTTATTCGGTCATTGTTCGAAACAGGTTAAGAAGAGCCATCGTTTTCTTAATAATCTGAAACAAATTAATATTATTAAAATCGAGTTCAAATGTTACAAGTTTACATTCTTTTTAGAAATCCCATAGATTTTTTTTATTATAATTTTAATTAAAATAAAATTTTCCAATGATTTGTCAAAAACTTCAGTATTTAAATTGTGTATTGGATTGCATAATTCAATCAATTTACAAACATAAGATATAATTAATCTGTATAAAACATTAATTCCTTAATAACAGATTCCATGAAATGTAATTGCAAGTAAAAGTTCCTTTTTTCAATTGTAAACATATTTCACATATTCTAGAATAAAGATTTTAAGTAAAGTCATTCAGATACAACTGTTCGGGTTCCACATCCCTACATGTAATCGTGTTAATAAATTCAGAAAGAAGTAAGGCATATAACTACTTTCATTGGTATAATTAAAACTTTACAGACGTAGGGACTGATTATAAAGATATTAATTCACTCACTATTTGCGATGAATACGTGAAGTGGTAAAATAAATTAATTAAAGGTACAAAGATATGGATGTTAATTACAATTAGACTTTAATATTTCTATTAATATTTCATTTTGTACCCTGGCTCAAAAACTATAAAGTTCGAGCTTGAAACACTGTGAAAAATGCAACTGAAACTTCCAAAATTGGGATTTTTCAGCATTCTTTTCCACGAGAGGTTGAAGAAAGAAAATTAATTGTATAAAAACGTTGGACGAATAAGGACATGTGGTGTTAGTTGTCAAAATTCAATGGTTTTGTTGCGGGCTACCAACATATCTCACGTTCGCAGTGAATAAAATATTGTACTCAACTCGAAAAACAATGATTTAAAGTTAGTAACCCTTCGCCTTTGGCTTGAATTATCAACTTAAAACCGCTTTTTTCCTCGTTGAGTAATATACTATTTATAAAGGGCGTAAAGCGCCTGGATAAAAGAAAACAGGGTTTCATAAGAGAAAAATAGCTCTTATGAATTTCTATGATTTTTGCAATAGAAAAATCATAAGTAGGATAAGAAGTATCACAAAAAATTATGAAAACTCACAAGAATTCATGAAGAAACATACATAAAAATTTATTCTAAAGATTAATTACCGCGAGGTTTTGACCTTAAGTTCTTGAAGATAGAAACTTGAAATGTTGTCTATTCAGCTACAAACCATTCACGAAATGAACATTCATTTGACTTTCTCTGACATGTTGTGTTATAATAAAGCAGAAGGATTCAAAATTTGTTCAGCTAAATACAGGAATTCGTGTATACGTAGCAACAAAGAATTTGAATTTTTCATTAAGAAACTATGTTTCCTCTGTCGAGAAACTAAATTCTTGACTCAATATTAAAACCAATTATTACTTTTTGAATAAGAAACTTATTCTTTTCTCAAACAAGTCTTTCTGCGAATGTTTTAATTCTGTTTCACACGTTGTTTTTCAGCAATTGTTCAGCATTTTTTATGGATGTATAAAAACTATCCCCGGTGGAAATAATTTGCTGAAAAATGCTGAGAAAAACTGACAAATGCTGAAGTCCCAATTTTAGCAATTTTTCCACAAGGGATTACTCATTTTGTCTTAATTAAATATAAAATAAAAACGAATACGTACTTCTGAAAATGTGTAAAGACAAAGAGTTGTCATTTTACCGGCAGTTAAATATTTAGGTTTTTGACAAAGGACGAGTATAATCATTACAATTCGAGCTTTCTTCACATCCATATTATACCAATCACACGAGTGTATTACTGTTTTAAGATCATCACACTGCAACAACAATAATATTTTATATAATATAATATTGAACCAAAATCTATGGAATATTTGCAACAATATATTTTCCTGCACGTCATTGCCCTAATATTTTTGTGCATGTTTTTCTATCTGGGTATCTAAAATGATTAAAAGTAATGATTAGTGTTTACGAAATAATTTGTTTCAAATTATGAAATTCACATAGTTGATAATGAATTCCAATACGTTGGAATTCATTACACGTGGAAACATAATGGAATAGAATTAATATTGTCAGACCATGTAAAGCCTACCGTCTTGGTCCTGCATGGTGAATAAAGTAAATCGTGTAGAGAAGTCATTTAAAATCGGTAAAGTAGTCATTTAAAACAAGTAAAACAAAAGAAGGTGCACCGTTAGACCAACACCATGTTGATCTTACATGTCAATCAATTAAGGTGAAATCACAGTCGTTTATTACTCGTATTTTTAATTATAAAATGCTACTTTCAAGGTGATATAGTTTTTCCCGAATTAAAAGAATCGTTTATCATTTCAACATTTTTAATATTAATTCATTTAATAAATATAAATTAAAACGCCCTAACTCCGTGACTATAGCACTGCGATTTCACCTTAAATTTATTTAATCAAGTAATCAAAATAGTAATTTACTATCAGTACCTTTTCTACAAGCTGCTCTCCAACGTAACAAAATATAAATGATACCGTAGAAGCCCCTAATATGGAAATGAAATGTCCTACGAACACGAAAATATTTTCTCCATCGTCCTATTGAAACATAAAAACTGTATAAACATTTCAGATTAAAGATTTTTGGAAGTATTTCCTATTCTTTTCCTTCTTTGCAAGTGTAATGATCTTAAATCAGGAATAACTCTGGTTCAAAAGACATAGGGTGCTTCCGAGGTGTCTATTGCAGGACAGAATCTGCGCTGCAATAGCGTTTTTCTAGGAATTTTTTAGTTGCCAATCGTATCAATAGTAGCATATAATGTGTTTAGGCAGAAAATGTTTAGTTTC
>JABFPN010002317.1:0-22943 GCA_022817305.1 Leptoteleia sp. ZL-2020
AATTGAATACAATTTTCCCATGTCTAAAAAATATGCTGAATCAATTGCAAGCATCAAATCAGCATTTACAGAATAATAATTACAAAAACACTAACTCCGTGGCAGCAGACTTACTGCATTACCTTAAGGTGTTTTAATTTATTTTTATTAACGATTTCGATTTCACCTTGAAATCCATTCCAATTTCATTTCCTTCTAATTTCAATCTCCTTTAAGTTTTGATCCATTTCCAAATTTAAAGGATTTCGAAACAAGCATAAACGAAATCTAAATAAGATGAAATGAAACATACGGTTTACTCGGTAGGCATTCAAACAAGATATCCCACTAGATTCGTTCCTTTTCTTCCTGAATTTCAACATTTAGAAAGAAAAAGAAGGAATCTACTGAAATATCTTGTTTGAATGCCTACTGAGTTCAATAATAAGCGAAATTTAAAGCAGAGTGCAATACCGCTCCTGAGGGTCTATTCCAGTTTTATTTAAGAAACTGTACTGGCGCCACCGATGAAATAGTCCTAATTACACTAAAATTATAACCTCAGAATTTTACGTAACCATTAAAGCTGTCAAAAATATGCAGAAAGTTAAAATTGTAATAATTATTAATAAACAAGAAAATATGCGTGCAAAATAATTTCAAATTTTTGCACGCAAATAACTCAAATAATTCAAATATCCAAACTTTTGTATTAAATTGTAAATTATATAAGTAATAAATATTTTTTACATCAATTAAAGAGTATTTTCCAATTCTTTCCCTTATATGTATATTAAAATGGTTAATATGTCTAATATTGATCTGAAGAAATGTTATTACTTTACAAATAATATAGATTTTATGCATTTTGACAAATGTATTAAACATTTTAAATAATTGTTTTTAATGCAATGCCCAATTTCCTTGAAATTAAATGTTAATTATATTGGATTAGAATGCAATTAATTCTTTTCTATGCAAAATAAATTGTGCAAACTGAAATTATTTATTATTATTCATAGATTCATAATCCCAGTGAGTTGCAATTTCGCAGCGTTAATGCAACATTGTAGTTTGTGTATGATCTTCGTATGCATAACTCAAGGTACCCTGGTTCAAAATTTCAACTTCAAAAATTCGAGCCTGAAATATTATGAAAAATGCAACCAAAAATTCATATACAGTACATGAAATTTCATATATTACTGTTCTTGAATCATCATTATTGTCTCTGGCACAATAATAGTAGAGATTCACATTGGTTTTTGATTATTTCAGAACAAAGAACATAAAGTTTCGGCTTCACAAAGTCAAGCCTGAAACACTGTGTAAAATTCTAGCATTTTTGTGCCGGGGTTAGTTACGACGTTTCAAGAATAATATTATATACCATATATAAATTTTCAATTGCATTATCTTCATATTTTTTGAGCCAGGGTATTCGTTAACGTAACTTTTTGTTAACGTTACGCATAATTAAATTACATGTCGTAAAATTAACGTTAACGCTACATCAATTTAATGTTATTGAAATGTTTACATGAACATGTCACTATTTATAAAAAATTACAATTTTTACATATAGTAATATCAAGGATGGCGACAGCCACCAAATGAGTTAAGGTATACACTCAAAAAACTGCACTTGGATGTCTATTTACATTAAATAGAATTTATTTATCATAAATATAATTATTCTAATATTAAGAATTTTTAAAAATATTAAATAGAAAATTTAATAAACATAAGAAGATTATATTATTCTTAAATAGACAGTTTTGTGAATGTAAATAAAAGATTAATTACATTAGTATAGATGACAAGCCAATATTTTACCCTTTGACCAGAAGTGTAGACAATTATTGACGTTGACACATTTTTCCGTTCACATTGATGTGTGAAAGTGATGTGGTGAAAAAAATGCCCCTAAGCAAGGAATTGAACTGTCCTTACGCCTACCAAACAGACGTTTCTGCCACTTTACCAAGGTGCTGGGCTAAACACCAATATATAAACAATATTTTACAATATATATATATTTCTTTTTTGTTTAATGCAATTTTTTCATTTAAATAATTTCTCCCTGTAATATAAATAATTAATTGATTCACATTTATTTGTAATTTTTCTGATAACAATTGTTTCTTCGAATTAAATTTTAATAATGACGAATGAAAAATTTATAATATTGGGACAATCCAGTGGTCCGAGTTTGGGGCACATATTATTTGTCATGCAAGCGACAATCACTTCTCTACAATGGGATAATAAATACCCCATAAATAAAACAATGTTGTTAATTTCTCTTTTTTACATTAAAAAAAATATTGATATATAATAAAGAAATTACTTTAACGAATAAATTAATTAGTTATCATGATAACAATAAAATTTTAGGTCTAAGTACCTAATTTTTGATTAAAATAACCAATTGTCTGGATAATTCAATCAGAATTCTGGTTATCACAAAAATTGACCAGACATTTTTTTTCTCCGTGTAGTTCATTATAATCAATACTTTTTTTGCATTCTCATAACTAATCATATTTGATTTCTGATGGCTTTTATTTGTTGGTGATGCAATTAATAAACAGTTTTTATATTTTTGTACTACCCAAACATTAACATTAAAGAGGGGGTTAAGGCCACAAGATGTGTCAAGGATAAAAGATATACCGAGTCAAATCATAAACTATTCTCCAGATGTCAAGAAATTCAGTACTGATCGGGAATCGAATGTTTATACAACTTAAAGTTATTTATATTTTTGCGACCTTTTTATTATTAAGAAATATAGCAGTCTGATAGTAGAAACGAACAATGTCCCGTGAAATATGTAATGATAAGCTTTTAGAAAGCACACGGCTTTTATCATTAAATTCGTGTTCTAGTGATAATAAATTAAATAATTCCGAAACAAGTGATATTAATATTGATCGGGATGTCAGTGTGTCATGGTATTGATTATTAATATATTTCCATCCGCAAATTAATATTTCTATAATATATTAAAATATATTTTATTCACGAATAAGGTATGGAAGTGTTGATGATAATGTGGTTCCCACGGTGCCACTGGTATCACAGAAATTATCAAAAAAAGCATGTAAAAGTAATTTAGAGGAAAATAACAGCCCATTTAATGAAAATTTATTTTCTAAATGTATTGTGACTCCGATGAACTATGAACAAGATAGATGCTACAATCTGTATAACATTGATTTGGTAAGTTTTATTTAACATTGTATTTTGCATTCTTCTTAATGCACAGAGAAAAAATATTCATTGAAACGATTTATTTATTAGAATTGGAATATACCTGAAGAACCAAAAAATTACAATATAATATATATATATATATATATATATATATATATATAGATGTTGAAGTAATTAATAAAAAAAGCAAGCGAAGGAAATTTTAAATTATTTACATATTAATAGATGAATATTAAACTTAGAATTTATACTGCTTCTTCATAATTAGTAATTTAGTGCAATTTTTGTCTGCATTTATATGAAGAAAAATGAGTAAGCTAACTGTATCTAATAAGTACGAGTTAAATCCCAGAAGACAGTTTATGATAAAATAATACTAAAGAATTCTAAAATAAAGTATTTAATTTTACTTAGAATTTTGGTATAAAAGTGAAATTGCATGTTACTCGTATTATTACATTCTCTTTATATACATCAATTCATATGATATACACATAGTTTTATTCATTGCCAATAGAAATTAGTTAGATTTTGTTGACGCAGTCATACTTCATTGCGCGATTTTTAAATAACGTCTTTTTTATTGTCTAATGGTTTCTAATTACTGGGATAATAAATTAATGTTTATATGAAAAAATTATTAACTAATAAATAGATCGTGTCAAATCATGTATACATAAATGTATAACTTCACATTTGCTACAAAATTTATCCCTTTTGTGTAATATCATGTTGTATACATATACACTGAGAAAAATAAAATAGTAACGTGGGGGCGGGTGTGCACTTATTTTGTATAAATTATTAAATGATGTTTCAAAGTTTTATAAATAATTACTTTAAAGTTTTTTTTTCCGTAAATTTTATTCTACACCCTAAGACAATTTGTGGTAGAAATTACGTATATGAAAATTAGATTTAAATAGATATACGTTCCTTCAACGTTTTTTCTAGCACAAGTTCTGTTGGGGTATTGTTTACTATCAGAAAGCTGTTAGTGACTGATAAAGATTTTCTTGGTATTAAATGTATGACTCTCGATGGAATTTTTATTTCCTATATTTTACTTAATTTAAGTTTTAGTTATATTGCAAACAATTATGTTTACAAAAATGAAATTAGTTACATTCCTAGAGATAAATTCTACATTGAGAAAAAGTTAGGATAAAAATGATTATATTGTATTTAAACAATATTTAGAAAGACATGGTACAGTACTGTTTATGACAATACGAATAGTTTTATTAGCACGAATCAATGCTTTGTTTCGGAACTTTAATCATGCATGGAGACACCTGTGAAAAATGAGGATTAACGCGAGCAACTATAGTGACTCAATATTGAGTCAAGACGTACACGTGTAGAAAGCAATGTCCATCTTAGTCTTACTAGGGTTGGAAATACAATATATTAAAATTGTGAAATTAAATCTTATACGTTTAATTATGTTATATAATATGTATTACTGCATTAAAAACATGGTTGCAAATTAATTTCATTGCATTCAATTTCTGTTAAATTGAAGGTATTAGATGCTGAGAAGTACACTACATTTCCTTCTGAAAGTAAAAACAGTAAATCAAAGCAAAATTCGGTAGTCACTATGTAAGTATTTTGTTTTTATAGTTATTATAATTGATATTAGAAGTGATTTTTTAAAGTTTTTAAACAATAAAATTATTATTTCATATATTATTAATAACATTATTAAATGGAGTAACCCTTATATTATATACACGCAGACTCTTTTAATCTGGTGAAAATCGAATAATATCTTCAACATTATTTACATTATAATTTAGATTTTCAATATGGAATACAATATTAGGATCATCCTTATTAACAATGCCGTGGGGTATACTGATGGCTGGTCTTGTTCCTGGAATTTTACTTATATTACTCATGAGTGGTCTCTGTTTATACACTGCCCATAAGCTGTTACAAGTTCACAAATACCATGGTAAATACATTTATTTTCGTCATTCGGGGCGTAAAACGTCATTTTTCTCCCTAGAGAGTTTCGGAAAAGTGGCATTTCTCGCTCCATCGTGACAAAAAATATTGTACTCGCCGCAGGAGATTTACGAAAATCAATATCATCTCACGATTAACTCTTGTAAACTTCGCGCGGGAGGATACATTTCCATTTGAATCTCTCTTGGTACATAAGTGACTAATTATTGTTTAACTTCATTAATGATATCTTATTTACGAGCATTAAAACAAGGTGAAATGACGTGATAGTATTATAACATATTTGGATAAAATGAAACTTCAAGAAAACTTAATTTTTAACTATTGCCCTAGCCTTCAGCTTGGAATGCCATTACACTCATGTAGAATTCTTAACTTTCTTTTCTAGTCATATAATTTACTATTTCTTAGTTTAAAAAAATACGCATGTGTTTACGTTAATGATTGATAATTCCCTACATTTTGTAATTTTCTGTATTAAAGTCAAATAAATTATAAGTATTATTTTTTTAAATAAATAAATTAATATTTAATTATGTTTTTAATTTGTGTAACATTCGAATAAAGGGATGATTTCTAAAAATATATAATATTAAATAGATGTTTCAATTAATTTACTTCGATAGCGATAACCAACAATTCAAAGTCACAATCAGTATGATTAATTGGTTAACAATCTATCATATTTTAAGATATACGAAAAGAATATATTACATTGAAATTACATTTCACATTGTCTGAACAATTAATACGATTTTTATCTCTGCATTTTTTTTATAAACACGTTATTGCAACTCACATGTGAATTACATCATTTCCCTAGTATGACGTGTCTGTTGATTATCATGTCACTTTGATTTAAAACTGGTTTTATTATAGTTTTATAAAAGTGATAAATATTATTTTATTACTATGTATTTTAGGTGGATCTGAAAGAATTGAAGTCATTGAACTAAGTAGAGCTTATCTCGGACCATGGACAGCAAATGTGGCCAAAATATTCAGTATCAGTGTATTATTAGGAGCTACCATTGCTTACTGGATATTGATGTCCAACTTTTTGTACTTCTCTGTCAACTTTATATATGGTAAAATTATGTTTTAGTTGCTGATTTAAATATTAATTGTTCCATGTAACTGTAATTTAAATTTTCAGATACTATGTATGGGAAATCAATGCAGATTGTATACAATAATGCATCAATAATCTCAGAAGGTATGTATATATAAAGTTTTTACATTAATATTTAAAGACCTCAGATTGAATTACATTTTCACGGCCATATTATTATTATTTGTAAGTATTTTTTATTAATTTAGTTTAGAATATATCACTGTAAATTGTGTCAAACTTCAATTTTTAGAAATATTCATGTTAATGATAATACAAATTCATACTTAAAACAGCACATATATTAATTTTTAATATAACGAAAGTCTAATAATATTTATTAGATCATTTATTAAATGTAAAAACAAGATTAAGAGTTGTATATATTTAAACGTTACTTCTAGCAATGAAAATTTGTTTTCTTTTATTATTTTATTTTATTTCAAATATAAAATTTAATTTATAAATGGATAAACATTGATTTCTTCGATTATATGTGTAACCTTTACACTGCTGTACTGATTTTAATATTACGGTCATGTTATTGTGTAGACTACCAATGACAATTATTTTTAAAAATCACGTGACGATTTGTAATCAATCAAGGATGTTTGACTATCCCGTAAACACTACATTATGTAAGCTTACTTTAACACTGATTAGTTTACATTAGAATCGTGCGTTATAAAAACAACGCAAATATGTTTCCCATTTTAATCCTAGGTTACCTGCGCTAAGATATTTTCTTTCGTTAGTAAATAAGATAAAAAAGAAAATTAATACTTAAGATAAAAAATTATACATAAGAAATGATTATAACTTTTACTGCGATACATTAATTTACTAAAATTGTCAATAAAATAATGACTTATATATTTTTTTTTTCATAATTACAGTAATTTGTCCAAAGGAAAATGTCGACATCAATTCCAGTTCTGTTATTTCGTCAAGTACCTTCAGCAATATAGGACCAACTTGGGATTTGTTTAAAACTGTACCCATATTTTTGGCTTTCATTATTTTTCCTTTACTAAACTTTAACAGTGCAACTTTTTTTACAAAGTTTAACTCTTTAGGTAATATGTTTTACTTAATTATTGAATTCGTACGACTTTTAAGATGAATCGACTTATAAGAGTTATAACAACCGACTCAATAATAAATTTATTCCACTAAATGAATCTTTTTTTAGGAACAGCATCAATCGTGTATTTAATAATATTCATTACAATTAAATCTGCATCATGGGGAATCAATATGAGCAATGAAACATGGGAAACAAATCTTACATTACGTTCTACATTTCCTGCACTATCAGGAATGTTGTCATTATCGTTTTTTATTCATAATATTATTATCAACATCATGGAGAGTAATAAGGATCAACGTAAAAATGTAATAAAAATATATTTATAATGTTAAGTTTTAAATATGCACGGAAAAAATAATAGATTTTAGAACGTGTTCTCTATGCTGTACATTTCAAAATTTGGAGATATTTTCCTTTACTAGGTTAGTTTCAAATATCTATCATGTATTCTATTATATATTTATTATTAATAAGGTATTTTTTCCGTGTACTAATACTTATTAGAAATTGATTATGTGAGCTAAATGTGTAAATTTTTTTAATAAATTCCAGGGAAGGGACCTTACTATTGCATACATTTTAGTTACTCTAACTTATGCAATAATTGGAATCACTTTTTATATATGTTTCCCGCTAAATAAAACTTGTATTGAAGATGTAAGTATATATTTTCAATAATTTATGGAAATACTAATGATTACGAAAAATACTGTTTAGAAAAAGGAAATCAGCTGATTTTAGATACGGACGGAAACTTGATATTTTTCGTTTTGAGGCTTAATCTGGTTATTTTCCCTCCTAAAACGAAAAATTTCCATCCGCGTTTAAAATCAGCCGCTTTCCATCAATTAAACAGGGCGAGAACAGGACAGTTTCTGTGCAAGAGTAATAAAAAATTTTTGAAAATTCCTAACTCATAAAAGTTTCTAATATTCCTAATATCTGATTCGGATGTCGAAATTTTCCAATAAAAAGAATTTATCATGGATGCATTTTTACGAGATATGGATTTTCATAAATCTCCTGTGGTGAAAATATTTTATATCACTGAAATTCATCTGTTTCAGAATTTTTTGAACAACTTTCAAACATCAGATGAATTGACAATGGCGGCTCGCGTTGTGTTACTTTTTCAGTTAATGACAGTTTTTCCTCTGATTGCTTATATGCTAAGAACACAATTATTAGCTTATGTGTTCAAGAAATTGAATTCTCCCAAGTTATATGTTATATTTATAAATATCATTATAGTTACAATATGTGTTCTAATGTCTATATTTTTACCTCGGATTGGTACTATTATTAGGTACACAGGATCTGTAAGCGGGCTAATATATATTTTCACCCTGCCTTGTTTACTTTACTTAATTATGATTTACAAACAAGGAAAGTTGACAACGATATCTGTATTTTTTCATGCATGTTTACCAATTATAGGCTTAATAAATTTTATAAGTCAGTTTATAATTAGTGAGAAGTCATGAATAATTCTATGTAAAATGTAGGTATTAATATACAAGAAACGTGAGGTTTCATCATTAACGCTGAGACAAAAGTTATGTGGTTAAATTTTTGTAATAACCAGGTTTTGTGATTTAGGTTAATTTATCTGAAATCTTGGTTATTTTAACCATGTGTAAAAAATAGGACTAAAATTTTGTAATTATCGCGAAAACAATTAGTTGACCGCTAATCATATTTCAGAAACATACTCTAGACAATTGATATTTCAAAATAATTTGATTATTTCAATCCATATATACATATACACATATATATATAAATTGTAGTATTAAGAGATTAAAATCATTTTTTAACAATTATAATATCATTATTTATTATGATTATTATATAACTTCGAAAAACAGAATTAATTTCTTTCAATATAACTGATGAATTAAGTTAAATAATATATTTACGATTCATCTATATCTTGCATTTCTACATCATCCAAAACAAGTTCATCTAACATTTCTTCTAAAGTGATTGTTGGGATATTTGGATCAAGCGTGTCATAGTCATCCTCATCTACAGGAATAGATTTCTTCGAATCTCTGTATACTTTTACATCTTTCCTTAACTCAACATCTTCTTCAAGATCTTCCATAAAATCTTTGTAATCTCTGTAATAAAAATTTATTTAAAATTCATATATTTCTTATTAACTAGATAATAATTAATATCATTATAAGAAAAAACATACGCATTCTCCTGAGCTATTTCTTGTGCTTCATCATTCAAATGTTTTAACTTCCATAAACGTCTCTTTTCTCTGATATCTTTGTTAAAATGATAAGATTTTTTCACTAAAATAACATCAGGTAAGTTTTCCTTATTTAGTTTCTCGTAATTCATATCATTTATATTAGTATCAGCTAGGGCATATCTGCAAATAAATATTATATTATGTAACGATTAAGTGTCTGTCTGAAAAATAACATGTGTTGTATACAACATTTTATGTGACAAGTGCAATTTATATTTTTAGCAAACAAATAATAGCCAATAGTCACCATAGGGTGATAAATGACTACTTTATGTCTTAAGGTTGGTTCAGCGAATGGTACGAAATTAAGCAATATCATGAACGTGTAATGTAAAATTAATTTAACCGAATTATTATAATTTTTAAAATTTACCCTAATGCATAATCTCCGATATTAAGAATGTGACCTAAATGTGTTTTGGTGTGAATTGTATCCATATTAGTTCCTAATTCAGAAGCTTTTACAACCCACACATCCGCCAGTACGTGCTGAAAAATGAATGTATCATTTAAAAACTTCTATTAAATTTTCATTCATTATATTACAATATTTTTTTATAGAATTAGTTAATTCAAAGTCATTTCCTTTTCACTAATTTTTGACTAACATTCTTTGCGCATTCATCTTTCACCTTTCGAATGCCCAAAGAATTTGCTAGTGGACACAATCTATTTTGCTTCCCAAAATAATACAAAAAAGAAACTACATATTATACTACTTCCATTAAATTCAAAAAAATCATTTATATCATTAACAAACCTTGTCTGAAATACGCCCTTGACCAGCAAACCCTTTTTTCTCTTTTCCTTTCACAACTTCAATTTCCATTACGTAATAAAGTATTAATTGTTTTGGGTTGCAAATACTGCCAAATGGGTATCGCCAAAATAATGTAGCATTGATTTCAGCAACTGTTTAATAAAAAATTATAAATTAATTCCTCGCTTTTACTTTTCATTACTTTTGCTCATGTTGATAAATAGCCACATCAACAGTAGGGTCAATTTAGTTACTTATCACCACTTGAGGTTTCATCACTCATATCAACATGGTTGCTATGATTACTTAACACATATGAGTCGTTCATTTTGAAATTGATGTAAGTCCATTTTTAATGCAAATTGAGATATCATGTAATTTACGATTAATTTGGAATAACGCTTTAAAAATTTACATTCTGAAAAATGTTAAAAAGTGGACTTACATTACTTTCAAAATTAATAGTCCATATATTTGTGCCAAAAAAAAAAACTGTTAGTAATACATCAGTAAGTTCACTTATTATGAAATATACTATTGTTTTAAAGCATATCCAAGCATATAAAGCATAAAATATTAAAATATATTTACATAAATATTTTAATATATATTTTATGTTATAGTTTAATTAAAAATACCAATGAAACTACATGGGAATACCAATTTCAATAATGATAATATTTATTACATAACAAATTTTAAATCAACTTACTTTGCGCAGTCAGTGGATCTATAATATGTATAGAACTACTCATTTTATGTACAAGACATATTGGACTTATTCCAGCTAATTGGTGTGTTAGTACTTTTGGGAGACAAATAATACTGTCTCTGGAGACTGGCACTACTTCGATGCTAAATGTAAATTTGTAATTGTAAATATTACTATGTATGTCTTGAGATAACAGTTTCTTGGATCGTTGATATCGACATGGCATAACTGACATAATAAAATCAACCAATTTACGAGCTGCTGAGTCATTAGCAAAGAAAAAATCTAAACCCTCTGTAAATTACAATGTTAAAAATAAACAATTCATTAGTCATTCCAATTAATTAATATTTTTTAGTATTCAGAAATCATTTTGTAGATAATCATAAAATTTTTGTTTGCATAACTTTACTTACCATGAATGGGTTTAATTCCTAAAGCTTGTTCATGAGCTTTATGCTTTAAGATCAACTGTTCTAAGTAATAAAATGTTTTCTTGTTAACAGCATTTTGCCTTACTTGAACCTATAATCACAAAATTATGTTAATCTTTACTTAATGAAGAGACATATTGTTATTAGAAATGAATATATATATATATATATATATGAAATGTGGTTTTCTGATAAGGTCATTAAAATAGACAATTTCAAATTTTGCCTCAAAATTTTTTAAAATTCAAGTACACTCAACTTCCATACATTTGCTTTTCACTTATTTTCCCTTCCACACATTTGTTTCCTTTTCTTTTATACATTTGCTGAATTATGACCAATGAGAAAAAAGCACAAAACCCGCCAAATGTCAATAAGATTTAAAACAATAAAATTGAGTATTGCAGTTGCGCAGTGACCATCTGTGCCAGGAAAGCAAATATGTGGAAGTTTCCAGTTCCAATAAAAGCAAATGTGTGGAAATCAAGTGTATTATGCTACTTTATTAGTACATGTTTCATTAATATAAACAATAATAATAATAATATTGAATTATAATCACTACATAAAATAACTTACACTTGCTCGCCAATAATCTTTAGCTTCCGTTCTATGACAGTCATTACACATGAAATTATTTACAATGAATTCAACTATGAACTCTTGTTGTAAAATAGTTCCGCCCATTACTTCTCCATTTACTACCAATTTAACCTAAAATATAAAAATATGCATGTATAATCATAATAAATTATAACTGATAAATAAAATCTCATAATTATTTCAAAATTTACTTTTATACGCTTTGAGTGAGGTTCTGTCCATTCGAAACCTGCATCTACAAGTTTGACTCTGTTAAGTCCTTTCAATTTTTTTAAACAAATAGACAATAATTCACGTGACTCAAGAGCTGCATGTACCCATTCTTCTGGTGGCTGAAGATATCTGAAAACATTTGTCTTTAATATGTTGTTCTTTTTATTTTTTGATATATAAAAATTTGATCAGAAATGAAAAATTAATAATAAAAAAGTACCTTTCACAATTTCGACAAAACTGCAAAGTGGCTTGTTTTGGAATACCTTCTGTAATGTCAACATGACTTCGCAAACAAAGAACGCACATATTTACTGAATTTGGTTCAATTGGTGTTTTGCATTCACAGCACAGTCTGGAAATTATAATTAATAATATTATTATTAAAAATATATAACATTATTATTGAAAATATATTATAATATTATTATTAAAAGTATATAATAATAATATAAAGACTGGAAAAAAAATTGTGAGAGCGATATTGGCCAACTTTTAAGAATTAATTAGATTGTCAAATTATTATAAGTTTGACATTGAAAACCCAATATACTTTTAGTCTGACCAATACTTATTTATTATTAAATCATTACATGTTAATTGTTATATTTATTGATGTTTGTAAACAATTATTGTAAATAATCCTGTAATGTAACTGAAGAAACCCATTAAAGTTCAGTAAATAAAATAAATAAATATGCAAATACTTAAGGTTTTATTAAAATTTACCACCTGGAAAAAGTCACAATTTTAATTTTCCTTTTGTGCATTTACTATAAAAAATAATACTTACATCATTGTTTGCTGTGGTGCTACATTATTTTCGTAATATTCGTATGTATTTTCCATGTTTCCGTAATAATAAAAAATGAAAACTTAATAATTTCTCTTTTTATTATATTCAATATTTTGGACGGATCATCAACTGTATTTGGATTTTATTCTATGAGTTCACAAAGAACAATTCTTTACGTATAATTGCATATGGTTGTAAAAATATTTAATTTTTTATCACGCACATATTCTTCATTGATCTATTGACGATAACCTCACAATTTCCACATGGCCTTTTAAACCTTTGTTGCTTTAAAGTTGGTCACGCCCTTACATGAAATTAATACCGAAATGTTCGTACTACACCATTCGTCAGAAAAGGATGCAAATATTCTAGTAGGAATATTTCTATTTCGGTGTTACTGCTACCAATTTAAACTGGCTTATGGCGTATTCGGAAATGATTTTCAGAAAATATTATTGATGTTTCATTTCTCTCTTTCAAGTTATCATTAAATGAAAAAGAAAAGAGACAAATTCTCACAAAATATTATAATGTCATTTTCCGAATACGCCATAACTTTCCGAATATACCATGGGTGTTCAAACTGAAACACGCCATATGGTGATGTGTAAAGTCTGCTCTCACGGAGTTAGTGTATTTTGTAATAAAAAGTCAATTAATTAAAATTTTATGATATATGGACCAGAGTGCTATTCTATGGACGCAGAAGTACAATTTGATTCATAAAACTATATTTTTTATTTTAATTAAATAAATTTTGAATATAAAAGATACTAACTCCGTGACAGCAGCCCTCGCACATTACCCTAATGATATTGAATGGTATTTTATGTGTGTTTATATGCTTACTGCCGGTATACGCCAATTATCTCGCTAAAAGTCTTCAGATAAATTGTATATAAACGTTAATTCCAATTAATCCTGAAATACTGTATTCGAGCACGAGTTGCAATCGACAATATAATTTAATATTTAAAAATGTATGAATTTTGTCCAATGTGTTTTAAAACTGGTAAAAAAAGTAAAATCAAAGCCTTTCAAATTAATCTACAGGAAGCTACATGGCTTTGTGAATCACCAGAGGTAAATATTAATGTTATTAATATTACAAGTTAAATTTTAGTTTACTGTAGGTTACGAAAGTCATGTGTCGGTAGGACGTTTTAGTATTTTTAACATTTCAGCTTTGATAAAATTATTCTGATTTATCAATTAATTTATTTATATTAATGTATAACATATATCATTTTTAAACACACTACTACTTTGTCTAAAAGATATCATTGACACAAAGTGTGTTTGGTGGATGACAGATTCTCAGTGCATCTATATATAATTATTTATTTGTTATTAGTTTAACTAGATTATAATTTAAATATTTAAGATATATTTTTGTTTGTATAATTGTATTTAATGTAGTAGAAGTTAAAGTCTTTGATGAGAAAAATTTTATTAATATTTAATTTCTAGATAGGTACTTATATTTTCTTTTTTAACTGTATAAAAACTGTATTTAAGTATAATAAATTTATGTAAATAAACGAAAAGGTGATAAAATACAGATAAAATTTAAATTTTAATAAGAATGTGTTTACAAAAAAATGAGATATAATGATAATCATAATAATAGTAGCATTTCTTGTGTATTTCATGATGACTTTTATAATTTAAATTTATACATAAACATGTCAGAATAATGAACTAATGAAATTTATTTATAGTTTAGGTAATCTAAGGAGTATGAGGATTGAGATCCTTATAACTACATGATAATTCTTGCCTGTCAGGTAATTTGATAGAATCAGAAAATTGTAACAATTTTTGTTTGTATATAAAATATAATTAAATAAATACAATTACTGAAATATATGATTGAAACAATGATTTCATTCGAAGTGCAATATTTCTGGAAATTGTAAGATTAACTTATTGCTCATAAAATAAAAGTTTTTAAAATTGTTTTTAAATACATTAACGAATAAGGAATAATAACAGTGTTAGTAAAATTTAATGATAAAAGTTAACTTCCACACTTTACATTCATTTTCAAAAAACTCTTTTTTCATGAAATGCATAACACATGCTTTATAATTTAAATTATCATTTTTAAAACTTATTAATAATAATAATAATAATAAATTACATTTGAATTATTGTAAACACATTTAAATAGGATATTAAATGCATGTTTTTTTTTCTTTTTTATCTTAAATGTATTATTTCATAAATCAAATCTTTTTGCAAATTATTTATTTTGAAAGATTTAAGAGTAAATTAACATGTATAAGATTTGTAATTTTTTTCTATTTGCCCAAGAATTTGAGTTTGTTTCAAATTAAAAACATAATGTTCCCTTTCCTATGCTTTTTTTCCAAAAAACATGTCAATGTTTTAAGTCTTTTTGTTGAGCCTTTATCAAGCCTAGCAACATGTACAATTCTATAATAATATAAATCTTTACGTAATATATAATAGGAAAATTAAAGAGAAAAATGTAATTATGCGAGTAGTATAATATAGATTCAATATCTCACATTTATATGTTATTATTCTGTTTGTTTACATAATTAAAAATAAGTATTTAACTTATGGTTTTTTTTAAATTTAATCATATCAAAATTAAAACAAGTACAAATAACTATCATCACGTTAAATCAAAATAAATAATATACAAATAATCAATATGAATTCTTTCAAGTAAGATATACTTTACTATGTAATTCATCATTCATTATAATTTAGTAGTAGGCAATTTATACAAACAAATTATTTAATTAATAATAATACTTTAATATATTTATGTTAATATGGGTATTAAAATAGATATTTTATATTGTTTCATTTTTCAGTGTATTTGGCCATTTAGATATAAAAACCTGGAATATTTTTCAAGACCTGTAGGGGAAAAATGGTCATATGATTGGGATGTGTATAAAATTCAAGAATGTAACCCAAAGCAGTCTACTATACAAGATATAATTTTTGACACTCCACCAGATACACCAGTCACAGATGTTATATGTAAAGACGTACAAATTGATTATGTTTCAACAAGTGACAATATTACTACAACTGATAAGAATTCTTTAACTTCTTCAAACATATTTCTAGATCATAACTATGTTCAATTCAGTAAGATAAATACAATGGAATCATCAGTTTCTGAAAGAAATAATACCAGTGAAACAAATTCTATTTTAAATCAAAGTAATGAACATCAAAATTCATTTACAAATAACAAACAAAATTTAAATTCAAATTCTTGGATAAAAGGAGTTCCAGTAATAAGGAGCATAGAATCTGCAAAAATTTGTAATCACATTATAGACAGACTTTTTCCCAAAGAAAATGTAAACCTGAGTGATGATGATGATGATGATGATGATATTGAAAGTGAAAACAATTCAAAATTTAGCGAAAGTAAATTATATGAAAAGTTTACTTTTGAAAAGATTTTATCCCAGAAGGTAGAGAAGCAAGAAAATGTGGAAAACATGAATTTAGAAATGAATATTGAGGTTACTGAAGGGCAAAGCACAACAAATGAAGAAATTGTAGTTGAAGATGAAATAGTGTATATAGATAACATGGAGGATATTGTAGAAAATAATAAATTAACTTCAGAAAATTTAATTAAGAAATCAGAATTTGATATTGAAAATATAATGAATGACCGATATATTACTGAACATGTACCATGTTCAGTTGAAGAAGAAATAAATAAAAATAATGAAGATGGTAATTTGAATTATCAAGATTCAAAAGCATCCGCTACTGACTCTGATTTAAAACTAGAGGATCTGTTATCTGATATTTCCAATGAAAAGTATCAAAATTATGATGATGAATTAGATCTTTCTTGGTTAAATGCACTGTTTCCATAATGCTTAGATTTAAAAACACTACTTTTTTATCAATGAATCAACTTAAAAATTTTATGTATACTTTAAAACTTGGTGACACCATTTTTATATTTTGAACTTCCTAATTTATATGTTAACTATAAATACCATATATAATAGATATGATTGAACTTTTTAATCTTCTTAACTGAAGTTCTTATTTATAAAAATGGTTTATTGTATTACTAAATTTCAAAATTAGAAATTAACTGTTAAAGTATGCATAATATAACCGATTTATTTTAAATAATTTAGATTTTCTCAGTATTATTGAGCAACAGTGATTTTTTATGATTAAAAAATAATACAAGTTACCCATTGACTGTTTTCAGTAATAGGTCAGTTTTACTATGTAAAAATATATTGTAAAATATTATTTACGGTAGTAGATATCATAAAAACTTTGTTATGTCAACATTGTATGTAATTATAATTTGTTGTAATGGTTTGTTACAAATTTTAGTTTAAGCTTCGTTGTTAGTCCATTTTGCGATATTTTGTAATTTATATAAATGTAAATAATATGTACAAAATAAATTATAAATTTTATAATATTACAAAATAAATATTCAAAAGACAATTCTCTGTTGTTCTATTTCTAAGATACGTCTAATGTAGTTATCCAACATATATAATACAAAATAATGCGATAGAATAACAATAAATTCTTAGTATGATTTTTATAATCAACTTTAATATGAAACAATACATTTAGAAATGCAGACAGTCTATGTACAATTGTATAAAGAATGCAAGTTCATTTTATAATTACAATTAAATAATTAATATTAATAAAAAATTTAATGATCTTCAGTAGATTAGAATGATAAAATAAATTTTTACCGACTACTTTTATAATACATTTTGAATTTGTATTTATAAGGATATTTAATAAGAATTTAATATCTAAACGAATATAATGATTTTTACTTTATTATTATTTTTAATTAAATATAATCAATAATAAATGTGCTGTTGCTTGATAGTACAATTTAAATTTTTTAAAATTATAAATAATAAAAAAATGTGCGATGGCCGGGAATCGAACCCGGATCAACTGCTTGGAAGGCAACTATGCTGACCATTACACCACCATCGCACTTAAGTTCATCGTAATGTAGTTTTCATATGCATGTTCGATGTATCTATAACTTCGATCATATAAGAATCAGATAATTGATTACACCGTATATTAAATTGATAAAAATTAATAGTTCTTGATTAAAGGTAGATTTCCTAGTTAATGTTATAGTAATACAAATTTTCAATAATATTGAATCGTTATAAAATTTTATCTTTAATTGAAAATCATCGTTAAATGTTATGAAATTATATTTTATTGGAATTGTAATAGAATTCAAGATAATTTCTGTTTGTTCGTAACTTATTCTTTTGTTTCCTCTTGACAGTTCAAGACTAGTGGGCGGGAAATAAATTTTTTAAATTTAAAATTTCCTCCTTTTGCTTTCAAACGGCAATTTTTAATTCCAAACAGAATTGCTGGGAAAGCAAAAATTTTCATTTCCCATCTGTTTCTATGAAAGTAAGACAATTGAGACGAATAGAAATAAATATTATATATATTTTATCGCTTTCAAACTTTGTTTTAAAGAAATCATATCTTTAATATTTTTATACAATATTTTTTCCACTGAATGAGTTAATTATAAAAAAAGGAAATTGTTGAAAATTATTTTGATCATTTATCAGCGATTTTAGCAAATAACGAACATATCTGTTGATAAAACAGATACAGACTTTAACCACAATAATCTGTGTGCAATTTCTTTATAAGCGAATAATATCCCAGGGACATTACATTCATATTATTTATATAGTAACAATATTCTTCAAGCATTATTTAATATAAATAATATTAAATAATATATCAAGAAGGTGTTATGAACGTTATATGTTCATTTCAAATATTTTCCCAGGGATATTATTTGAAGCAGACATATAACATTCATAGCACACCTTAGTGGAAATAATTTGTTGAAAAAACTGAAAAATCGCAATGTTAGCAGTTTTTCAGCGTTTTTCAGTATTTTTTAGCATTTTTCAGCATTCTTTTTCGTTCCCCGAATATTATTTTTATATTCTAGAAATGTTTTTGGGATATTATTTTATATTAAATAAAGTTTTTCGCTTATAGGGTTAATATTAATATGAAATATATCCATAATAGTATACATTCCTTGAATGTTCAAAATATTTTTAACCAGGAATGCTGTAGAATACTAAAATAGAATGTCCCATACTATTATTAATATAATATGCCATCATCAAACATTTTGCTTCGAGTATTTACAGAATATATTACGTCGTCATTGCGGTGTGCAATTTGCAATATTCTAGGATTTAATGAAATGACAGAAAGAAGAAAATGACCCTAGATACATCAAGATTCATGTATAGATAATTAAATATAAATGTCATAATCTTTGCATACTTTTGCTGACAGTACCACCGCGGTGTCTTCGTCGCTAAATATTAGCGTTCTTATAAATAATTATAGTAAAATCAAGGGAGAAAAAAATTGCGCTTAAGAATCCTCTTCTCAGTCTTTACGGAGCGGAGAACAGATCTCGTGATAAATGCTGTTTGGTCTTACAGTTGTTACGTTTTTATTCCTCTTTTTATTTATTTAGTTTTATTTTTCCATTTTTTTATGCACATGTTTTATTTTTTTTTTGATTTTCAGATTTTATTTGCTCGTTTTTCAGACGCATCGTATATAGATAAGTCATGGGGTAATTTACGTGTCAGTTTGTCAGGTTGTAATTTGACTGATAGAGGTTGTCCATTTCTCTTTCTCACTCGTAACCATACGCGTTACACAAAGAGACGCAACGGCATCATCGATGCCCAGTAATTGCGACCAAAAAACCGCGCGATTTCAAAATATCGGCATCTTAATGCGCCATGAAAAGGATGTCAGACCTCGAGGCTATTCGTGTCTTAGGATTCCAGACTCTCAACGAAACTACTGCACTTTATAAAGGACTCGGATTGTATACCAGTTTTATAATCTAACAAAAGACGACTATTCTGTTAATTGCTCCAGAAAATGTTAACTGCGGGAGAGAGTTTTATTCAACAAAGAATTTTGCGGACAAAATTATTTCAATATAAATTATTTTTCAACATTACTTTCGTCTTACTTTTTCTCATTGCACTGAGAAAAAAGAAACGCTATGAATTTACTGTTTTGAATACTAATATAAGGATGCATTGGAAAATGTAAATATTTCTACTATAAATGATATTAAAATTTAAAAATCATGTAACAGAATTTAGTTAAAAGTTTGTGGTCCTACGATTTTTACAAATGGTTCATTATGGGCTCAATATTTGTAACTAATTCTAGAAACCAATGCTGGACATAACGAACAAAGCTACAAAGATTACAATAAAAGATTATAAAATGTATGTATTCAATCTTTGAAAAATTACTATCTTAAGTTACCAAAAATGTTTCTGCCATTACATCATTAATTGCTTTTTTAAGTTGTATATGTTAAATTTATGTTGGAATTACAGAAAACAATGATCTAATAGCACAACTGATTAACATAATATTAAATTTTGAATTTACAAGGAAATTTATCAAACTGTACCCTAATAGTAAAGAATATTCTTGGTACATTCTGAAAATATTTTGAATATACCAAGGAAATATTCTAATGTCCAGCCAGGAATATTTCTGGTGTATTCTTGGGTGATTCGTGTTTTTTTAATATTCTAGAAATGTATCATAAATATTTCTGGAGTCGGATATAGGAATATTTTTCGAATATTCCGGAATATTTCTTGCTATTGGGGCAATTTAAAAATCTGTATTGCCACCAGTGTCATAATATTATTATTTTTTGATTAGTAACCGCATCAATTTGTTTCGGTCGATGTTTATTATAACGTGCGCGTTTATGTTTTGTAAATTGTGCATTTCTACGTTCCTTTTTGAACAGAACTTTTTCAATACTGCACCAGTAATTGCCTCAGATAATTCTTTCCTCTTGCAATGTCGACTGAAATGTCAATTTTACCATGATAATAATACAACAACATGATCACACTGTAACACCTACATAAAAATACATTTAACATAAAATTTCTGTAGATGTTACATTTCATAATATCTGGACAATATTAACATTATAACATTGTTACACCAATACCAATTGGCATTGCTTCGACAGTACAGTTTTCTCCTTGTTGCGTAATTGCGATTCCGCAAATAATATGTACGAATGTTTACATGACCTATATCATGGCATTTTTGGTACCTTATGATGTAGCTTTGTCAATGATAATTTGTCCCTCGAGCAAGGCAGGTAAATCTCGTGATGTCACGATAATCATGACGAAAGCAGAAGCTTTTCGATGGTGCACGCAATCATTTCGACGAGCTACTGAATCTACTGACCAAACGTCAGTTTTACTTCGATCTTCATAGTGCGCGTTTATATCAATTCTTCATCACACATTGTGTCATCTCAAATTACGTCCGTTTTAATTTAAGTTAACTCTATCTCAACGCAAGTGTTAAAACAAAAGTTTCAACTATAATTCTGCTGCATTATATGATAGTTCTGCTACTAGATGAACTGCCCTGCAGTTGGCTCTGAAGTCAACTTTATTTCCATGCTTAAAATAACCGAAAATTACCCTCATTGTACATCTTTTTGCAAAATAATTTGTTGTAATTATCAATTTTATATACAATTCAATCTTTGTGTTTCATTTCACTTTTTGAAATGAAGTAATGGAAAGATCAAAACACCATAGAAGTTTTAAATTGTCATATTCATCTTTCACCTTGTATGTACTGGTTGCAAGATAAAAATTTCTCGAAGGCATTTGGCTTTTTATTAAAACGTATTTACGTGCATTCCAGAGACAGATGTTTATTATTACCGCGGTCCACGTGTAAATGACAGCGCTTAATTATTCCAACTATAAGACATTCAAAACAGTGCGGATGTTGGAAATTCCTTCGATTTTTTTTTTCGTCCATTCCTGTGTCTTTCTGTCTTTGTCTTGCGAAATGCCTTTTTTAATCGTTTTTCCCCTTGGTTTATTGGAGTCGCGTTCGACTCTTTGCGTTTTGTAAAATGCGACAGCGCCAGCGGGGCAGGTGATGTTTAAAGTTGGATCTCGTCTGGCTGATTATCGGGTTTATTTCGCGGTTTAATTATTATCCGTTGCCTAACAAGTGATGGACAGTTCTCCGCCAAATCTGCGAGCTCAACTCGACGGCGGAAACAACGATTAGTTACTTTTTAGCAATCGAAGCTACAACAACTTTTGGCTCATTCCGCTTCCGTCGATCGTGCGTCGTTTCGTGGCGTTGTTATTGAAGTGTTCTGTGCTTCAAGTGAGGTGTACCGAATGTTCGTTTAATTTTGTTGAATATTAATTAAACAATTCATTCGTAATAAATTTTAGTGTGTAATATCGTTATGAATTTAATTTTAAATGTCAATTACATTCAAAATTTTATATTTTATGATTTATTAAGAAAGTTAATGATTGCGTTGACTTTATGTTATAACAAGGAGGATGAAGTTATATTTTTTCGTACATATGGATTGTATATACCGTAAAATTTGAGACATTAAGATTTTACTTTAAATGTAATATCTCGTTTTAACTATAAATATGTAATTATACCGAATAAATTAAATGATAATGTTAATATCTAGAATGCTTCATAGAATTGATTGGAATGTTATGATTAGAGGAAAAGAAAACTGTACACTGAGAAAAATATAACAGAAAAAATTACTGTTTTTAACTGTATTTGAGCCACATGTCCGTCTTTTAATAAAAATTACTGTTCTTTAAAAGCAAATACACTAGTTTTAAATGTCATATT
>JABFPN010002318.1:0-22939 GCA_022817305.1 Leptoteleia sp. ZL-2020
TATTCTATGGACACGGGAGTATAATTATATTCACGAAAATATAGATATTGTTGAATATTCTAAACGTATTTTGGAAAGTGCTGCTTCCTTTCGAGCAGACGACAAAAAAATCGCACATTCCAAAATACGTTTAGAATATTCAACAATATCTATATTTTTGTGAATATAATTATACTCCCGTGTCCATAGAATAGCGCTCTGGTCCGCAGATCATAAAATATAAATTATTTAAATTTTGATTACAAAAGACACTAACTCCGTGACAGCAGACGTGATACATCACCTTAAACATCATCTCAATAGGAAGTCATGAAAAAGACACAGATATTCATACATTAACGTTGAATTTGATATAATTGTATTTATTATTCTTATTCTGCTTCGATCGAAGAATAAATTATGAAATGGTAAAAAAATTCACAATTGGTTAGGTAAAAAATAAGTAAATACTAAAAATCTGTATTTTTTCCCCCCACTTGAACTCCTGGGTTCCAATTAAATGTTTTACGTCTCTGCGATAATCAAAAAATTCCAAAATTGATCATAAAATCCAAAAAAGGAAACAATATTTTACTTAAGGCATGTTTACATGTTAGTCCCGTACATGTAAACTCAATAACAGACCTAAAATCAAAAGTCGGTAAAAGAGATTTCTTACAATTTGTTTACTAATTTTACTTAGAGGCTGAGTGTATGATTAAAGTTAAACTTGTTAAAAGTGTATAATAATATTTATACATTGCCTCGTCAATTAAAAAAAAATTATTAGGATTAAAGATAAAATATATAAACAATAATATAGAAAATACAAATGAGGTTAACAATAAATGCTTTTAAAATGGCAAGGAAATGAATGTACAGGCAGGTAATAGTTATTCATAAATTTATTTTATTATAAACATGTATATAATATAATATAAACAAAACATATTTATAACATATTGAATGCAGAATCATATTACGCAAGTAAAATCAATAATATAATTTATATATAAAATTAAATACTGGTATGGTAGACTTCTCGAGATATCACATTCAAACTATGCACTTATTACTAAAAGTACTTAAAAGTCTATTGTAAAACCAACATCAAATTTTAAAAAAATTGCATTAATTGTTTATTTTCGTAAAGAACAAATAACTTATTTATTAATTAATACCATAATAAATAATTAAGCGATAAATCACCATACATTATAAATCACATGCAAGATGTAATCATTAAATTATTTTTTCCACTTATTCAGATTAAAGTATCACAGGTTTTTGTAAAATAATAATAATAATTAAAATTTAAGTACCCGAATAAAACTGCCATGATAATCAAAGAAATTTATTGGCATCTTTCTATTACAAAAGCCTGTAATATCAAACCATTGTGAACATGGAATATCCTTTCAAAGTTCCTCTCTATTGATATATATGATTATTATATTCAACGGCATTTCAAATAACATTCTAACTTAATAGGCATTTCCTTTGCTAAGTTTAATATTTTTGTTGTAACCCCAATAGAAAGTGGTAGATTGAATGTAGAAGTTAAGTAGAAAATAGACATACTTTAAGGAAAAATTTTAATTAATAGAAGAAACGTTTCTTTGATACAAGTCTTCTGTTAGAGATATGAAACATGAAAATACCTATTTGGTTATATATAAATAAATTGGGTAATATGCAATTTACATAGAATGCATATGAAATAACTAAATTCTAAATGATCGTGTGGGCATTTCTATGTTCCATACGTTTATTGTCTACCTAACTTATATTTTCAATCTATTTTTATTTTGTTGGGAAATAAAAGTACTCTTTAAATTATAAATATTTGTATAAAAATTGCAATAAACATAGTAATCTATAAGAATGCCCAGTCAGAAATATTTTTAAGAAATTATAAAACAGTTATATAAACTCTATAGTGTATTAAAATAGAACAATGATAGATTAAAAGTACAATTTAAATAGAAAAAAATCCATAAAAAAAAAGTCCATACAATTGGCTGTAAAATGTGTTAGTTAATAGAATGTAAACATATATAGTTTTATTAACTTGCACTTTCAATCTATTACAATTTATTAAATTACATTAAAAATTTATTTAAGAATATTTAATATTAAAATTATCGCAGTTTAACTGAATAATTTAATTAAAAAAATTAATTAAGTAAATTTTACTGCTTCTTACAGGAAAGTAATAGCATAGTTTAAATTGCAAACAATTATGTTATAATGCACTTTGTAATTACCCTGTAAATATATACTTACTACAATTCATTTATCCTAAGAAATATTTATGTGTATTACTTGCTAAAGAAAAGAATAACAAATATTGTACACATATTACATAAATGAAGAACTTTTTTATTTTAAAAGTATTAAGGCTTTATTAATTTTTGATTAAAAATTTATTTTAAAATTCAAAAACTAATAAATTTTCATGAAAATCATGTATTTTAAATTTGTTAAAATTGTTCAGATTTCAAATTGTTAGCGATTTCATGAAAATAAAGTCATTATTCCATATAATGTGTGAGATACAAAAAATATATTTACTTTCTGACTGGGATAAATACTTGGGAATCATATTTGTCAACCCAGAAATACCTATATTAATTTTCATTATCGTTAATTTAAATAAAACTTCGTTTACTACAAGTATTATTTAAATGTTGAGAACATTTCTGATTGAATACTCGCATTCCCTCTTATAATTTTTTTTAATAGAATTAATTATCCCAAAAATGATTCATTTATTTAATAAAGAGGCAATTAAATGCACATCTAACGTAGCTTTTTATAATTTGGTTGAAATTTCGTATAGTTCCAAACAAGTTTGCGAATACTTTAGACATTAAGAAGTTTAATTAATTGTTCTATGCATATAAGTTTATGTTAATGTTCCGATTGAGAATAAAGCTCACAGTTCAACAGGACTTTTCTTATTCTTAAACGATTCTCGACTGATATAATGTGTATCTTCAATGTTCTAAAATGATCTTGACTAAATTCTATGAATTTTTTTATATTTATATAAGTTTTATTTAAAACTTGCAAAGGTAATATTATTATATTTGTTAAGTAAACATAAATGTATTTTATAATTCAATATTCAATAGTGTCGACCCCATGTAAAAAATTAAGAACACGAAGAAATTCTACAAGGAATTTCTTCATTTCAAATAATCAAATATAAAATGTCCGTTCAACGTTGAGCAGTGATAGCTAAGCAATTACGAAGGTTTACAATAATTCTCGTACCCTACATATTTCGAAAAGTCTACTGGGGGTGATAAGCCGATATAAGAAAGATTAGCTAAAATATGGGTTCTCAGACTAAAGTGTCGCTCTCTGCTGGAACATTTAAGCTACGAAAATTGTATGGGTTTCGTTTGAATAAAAAAAGTCGATCAAAGTATTCGTAAATACTGAGCAGCTTGAATCTAAATGACATTAAAATTCAATATTAAATTTTAAACCAATGCAATATGGTTACAATGTATATGCAATTGCTTAAACTTCTCAACGATATATCAAAACACTTGATAATGCTAAAGATTTTTCAAGACTGGACTGAATATTTTGACATTTATTTGTCAACTTTGATTCGTCTTAAAATGATTTTAAGAGAAGATAACAAAATTGATTTAATACTCATTAAAATTCAATTTAATTTTATATGATGATAAAAAAAATTCTTATAAACAACAAAAAAGTTGACACAATAACTTTTGCTCTTTAAATATTTATTTTATTATTTAAATTTTTTTCAAATCATTTTAAATCACAAATAATGCATAAATAGAGTTATAAATGAGAACAGGACAATGCAAGTGACTCTTAAAATTATACCTAATAATAATGGTTTAATGTAATACTTCAATGTTTACAATTACATGTATTATGGTTCAGTAAATCTATAAACATAAACTTTATAATTTATGATATAAGAAGCATTAAATTTTATAATGCTTTTTTCGTTAATTTTATCGTTAATATTATTTTTCACAAAATATAAAAATCATATATCCTAATATTACAACAGAACAAAAAATATAATATTTGCAATTGTATTATGTAGAACAAAGAAATATGAAAAATTAATGGCAATACTTTAAATAGAATTAAACTTTAGTTAGATAACATTTTTTAACATTTTTTGCATATATATGTATATAAAGTTTATTTAAGTTACTATAATTATACATATATTCTTAAAAGAGGTATTTTATCTTCTTATTAAATATTAATGCGAAGTTTCTACTACAGTTTATATGAAATCGAAGAATATAATATTACAAATAACTTGGCTCTTAAATAATTGTTTCAACAAAAATTTTCAATCTTTTTCCGCATTTTCCTGTTCTCTAGAACGTAAATATTATTTTTCTTTATTATTATTAATTAATATTAATTAATATTAATTAATATCAATTAATATTCGTCTTTGTAAAGACGAATATTTTCTGTTGAGATTTAATAAATAATCAGATTTAAATTACACTTCTAATTACAACGATAAATTTATTTTCTTCAGCAAGTCACTCAGTATTTAAAAAATCCTTAGGTAAATAAAACACGTACAAACTCATATATGAAAATAGATACAATTATCATAATAATATAGAAGAAACTATGTTAGACGAAATTCTATAATGTTTTCAGTCATCTCTTCTACATTTACATATAATTAAGTAAAGTTTAACATATTTTAACCAAATTGAGAACAAATGAAAGTTGATAATTATAACCAGAAATAATGTTCAATGTTAAACTCTTTCACATTGTTTAGATTTAATTGTACTATCATTTATAGGAATATTCATTATTTTTCCAAACATTTTTAATGTGTTTATACTCCAAACTCTTTAACGTAAGGATATTTGCATTTCAATGCATTGCAACTTTTATTTAAACCAACATCACTCAAGGTACTGCTCAACTAATGATAAATAAGCAAAAATAAATTTACAATTATTTTAATCCGGGTATGATATCTCTTTTATCTTTTATAAATATGCAAATCTTGCGTGTTTCATTTTTCTAAGGACTTTGATTTTTAATTCGAAATCCTTTGACGATTAAGTTCGCAAATCAAAATTGTTCGCATTCAATGATTAATTTGCGACAAGCGGCATTTTTTCATTTCCTCTTCACTTAAGGTTTGTGTGAGGTTTTGCAGTCTTTCGTTCCTTCGGCAGGGTCGGGAAATTCCGATCTCGGATGCTTCTGATCTCGGTCTCTGTATTCCCGTCGTTGGTAGCCGTTTCCCTCTTGATCCCGACGTTGAGACCGATTACCCCGGTACTTTTTATTGCCGCCATAGTAATTGCCACTGTGGTAACCTCGGGATCGATAAAACGGTGGGTAACTCGCAGAGTTGTTGTCTTCTTTGTTAGTGCTGTTGCGTAGTTGTGGCAATACCGATCCATCGTCGGATGATTTCCGCTCCTGCTTCTGATCATGACGGTTTTTCTCGTTTCGCCGATAATCAGAATGAGAACCATGATCGAAACTGAAATTTGAAGACATATTGAAAGGAAAATTCAATTGATAAGTTTGTTCATGATTAATGTGAGGTATTATTTGTTTCACCCCATTTACATTATTATTATAAAAGAGTTCTACATGGGAATTCCTTAAATAAGTTCCACATATATTTGACACATCACATTGATCTAATGGACTTTGGAAGTTTCATTTGTTAAACTAATAACTCAAACTAACAACCTACATAAAGGATGTAAAAGAAACCTATTATCAACTAGTGCAAGTTAAATACTTTGAAAGATTATACTACTGAACATCGATGATTAAAATTAAATCGTTACCTTCTAATATTACTGTGAATTTTTAGCAGCGCACATAAGAAATTTAAACTTACTTCTGGTTTCCCTTGGATCCTCGATGCCAATAACTTTGCGACTGAAGTGGCGGAAATTTGTACGAATTTTCATCTTGGGATCCTTCACTGGTAGTAGGTCTGTTGTTGTGATTATTACTCCGTCGACCACGATTGCTTCCACTGGATTGACCAATAGAATTTACTATGGAGGCTTTCATTGTAGCAATTTCTTTGCTCTGCTCCTCGTTTTCGCGACGCAATCTTTTGACCATTGCTTCCGCTTCTTGAAGACGGGAAACCAAATTGGGTTGAGTTCTATACATACCGCCATCGACCTGGACTCCAACGTCCACTACTGTTTCCGTTTTAACTTCTGCCGCTTCCAGCATCCTGTAATTTTATATTCACAGTTAACTTATTCTTATTAATACGGAAAGAATAGATTAAGAAAAATTACTAAAATTGTTAGTAAACTTGTCAACAATGTTTAAATATTGTACATATTTGTTAGTTTTCATAGTTATTAAAGTGTGTAAAATTTAAAACTGATGTTTGGGGAATATTATAAGAATTTAAGTGTATAACCTATTTACTAATAAAAGCTAATAATTTGGTTTAACATTTTTGTATTTCTTTCAATTTATTCTTCTCTGTGTATTAATAAATTAGTTGAAATTTTCATAAACTGAATAAGAATATAAAAATCTTAATTTAATATTAATTCAGTTTATAATTTAAATTATAATTATTTAATATAATTTAAATAATCTTTGGCATTACTTTTTCTGCTGTTCGATTATTTCATTCAAATACAAATTGTGCGTTTTGGCTTCGTTTAGAGATACTTTGATGTCCTGTATTTCTTTCTCCAGAAGTTCAACTTGAAGAGGAATACTATTGACACTAGTGGGACTTCCCTAAAAAATTGCAAATTATAATTCATTTATATCAACATTCGTGTTTATGGTTTTATGTATATATTGAACAAATAATTAATATATACCTTCGCTTTTATGGACCCACTTCCACTATCTTCTGGAGATGATGGATTACTTGGGGAAATAGGTGAGCTATTACTCTTAGAAAATACCAGCTGAAACTGCAAATCTGAAACAATAATACAATGAACGAGTAATATTGAGATTCATTATTGCCTGACATTCAATTATTTTTCTTGTTCGTAATATTTATATAATTGGTGCATATTTAAAAGACAGATCTCATTTGGATATTTCTGTCAAATCTTTAAATCACGATTATTTAAAATATAACTTAACATTTGTCCAATTGCTTTATGAAGTCGCAAAAGTAAAAAGGATTTTACCCCTGTTTCGTTGACGCAAATTCTCCACCTCCTGGTGCAATGCAACTAAAGTCGTTTGATGTTGTTCTTGCAAAAATTTCATGCTCTGTTCTAATTGAGTCACACTGTCTCCATAAATATTGCGTTGTCTGACTTGATTACCGTTTCCTTCATGTCGATTCGGAATAGGCACTAATTCTAAAGGACTTTTCTTACCCTGCATTAAATAAAAGAATAATTAGAAACGCTTCTTTTAAGATACTTACAAGTATACGCTAAATTAAATAATATTTCTCTTTCAGATCAGAGCTTGCTCTCCTACTTCTACCATTATTCTTATACATTCAATTTCCTAAATACGATTAATAATTTCTGATAAAAATTGCTCAACATTTTGCGAATCATTTTTGCGGTATACCTAAATCGAATCGAAGAAGAAATTAGTCTCACCTGTGAGAAGGGTACTGTGGGAAGTTTAACGAGAACCTTTGACGTCATGGTGGAATCTGAAGCCGATATTCCAATGGAGAACTTCCAAAGTGGAGATCGCGCTAAAATACAGAAAACAAAGAACAATTGGCGTGAAAAGTTTGCACCGCAAAATTTACGGGATCAGTGCGCTCGCCATCAATTTGACGCGCGTCAAAAGCACTGGCGATTGCGTCGCAGAAGCGGCCCCACTAATTTGGCCCCTTTTCAATTGTTGCCCGGGCCCGCCGACATGCAGTAAGCGTTCTAAGCGACCCAACGTGATCGCACTTTAGTTACTAATTGCGAAAAGGGCCAGGCGAAATCTACAGAACGATTATTACCACGCTCGCGAGGAGCTTCGCGTTTCCGAGCGAAGAAGCCGGGAGTGGTTATCGATCGGTTTTATGATGGCCGCACCCATACGAAAAATTTTTCTCTCCCTTTTGCAGAATCTTGTGTCATTATTAATTACGCTGCGATGCATTTGCGTGCTCATTATTCGATAAACGATTATTATTTAGCAATATGATACGCGAATGAAAAAAAAAAATGGTATGATAAAAGGCATGATAGCGGAAAATCATTGAATTGTGCAAATTTGATGTAAACATCGTGCAAACTTTTTAGGTTGCTAATGCGTTATGTCCGAGCAAAATAAGTTGATCATTGTAAATATCATAAATCATAAACAAAACGGAAAAAAATGCTTGCAGAAAAATGAACGAATTCATTTTCTTATAATAAATAGGAGTTGAACCCCTGAAGGCAGTTTATAAACATACTTATGATAAAATATAATAGAAATACTAGAGTAAATTATTTATTGCAATAAATTTTTAGGAGTTTCGATAAATTTATTGGAATAAATATTTTATTTTAGCTTTCCTTTCATACTTTACTATAAGTATGTTCATAAATTGTCTTGTGGGGTTCGACCCCTATTTATTATGAGAAAATGAACACATTCGTTTTTCTGCGTTTAGTGACTGTGCTTTTAAAAACAGTAACATTTGTTCAAAGATTGATATGTATCTGAAACAAAAATATAAACTAATTTTTTCTGTCATATTGTTTTCAGTCTAATAGCAAAGAATACTCTAAAGTATTCCAGGTGTGTTTTTCAAAAATATTCCTATATCTGTTTCTCAATATAATTATAGTCTTTTTCTGGAACATTAAAAAATATTTATCTCCCTATATTAGGAAGATTCATAGAATTCGACATTAGAATATTCCTTTGATATAATCAGAATATTTTTAGATTTTACTGCAAATATTCTTTGCTAGTTAGATTAATAATTACAATGAGATAAATTTTGTGGGGAGGACAGAAATTGGAAATATTTAAAAAAAAAAATATAGATTCTTATATACTTGGGCAATTCTAATGTTCTACATTCAACTAATGGCCCAAGAACCTTTACTTTAAATTTAAGAATTTACTTTTCTAACCGTTCATAAATTTTGAATATAAGGTTACCATAAGTCGTTTTCATATATGGTTCAATTAATATTTTCTTAACGTTTATAAAACGATTCTATAAGGTCCCCATAAATGGATCCTTTAAAAGTTCAGGTCAAAAGCATTAAATCCGATTATATTCTTATCACGATCCTATCTTCTTCAAGATAGGGTATCCTTATACAAATAGATTTTCAACTACTTGCAACAAATTATTTTTACAGTAGTTATTAATAGAAACTAATACGCCATTGGATATATAATATTATTAAATGCATTTATCATTTTAGTAGGGTAAAAGAAACGCGATCCTGTAATTAATCTACTCCGCGACTTGTTGCGACCCAGTGACTTCGAAGGCATGACAAATTCATTCTCTCAGAACGTTTGATTCATAAAATTTCTTGCGTTCGCTTCCCCCTTCCCTTAGTCCTCGGTTGCAGCATTAATAGAAAACACGTCATCCATTGCAACCTTCAAACGAATGATCACGAATCCCCATCCTCTTATTCTTGTCTTTCTCTGCGGCACTCCTACTCCTACTAAACACGTAATTGCTCGAACCGTCCGTTTGTGTAACTCTCTCAGCGCACCGGTACCAGTTCACCAAAAGAGTTTGGCGCGTTACTTTCTTCGCTTCTTCGTGCCAACTTTTGTCGCCCGCCACACCCAAACTTTAGCTTTCAATCGATATTCTTGCATCGTATCGATTAACGTAAGTTATTTACATTGCTTTTAAAAAGATTGTCGCTTGATCTAAAGAAAATTTCTAAAACCATTATGGCATTATTTATCACTAATACATGTGCTATTAGCCGGCTTTACCATATCTATCATTATGCTCTTAATTAAATTCTTAACTTCGGCGTATACAAAACTGGAATGTTTATTTCTAGAGAATTTTCTTTATTCTTTATTTTATACTTGTAGTGACCTGAAGTAAAAAGCAATAATTTATCTCCATTTATCAGAAGTACTCTTTGATGGTTTAACTTGTTCTTCGAGTAATGTTTTGGCCACTAGTTAATAGCAAGTCAGCGAGTTAATATTTAAAAAATTATAGCAATTATTCAAATCCAAGAGACTATATAATAATTCTACAAGTATGAATAATTGTTATATAATAAATATGTATGCTTTGTACATTAATATCAATTAATTGAATACAAATAGTTTATATCCATTATTGAACAATGTTTTAACAATAGTGAACATGATTGAAAAAATATTAATTAATGTTTTAATAGTGAACCGTATAGGTATCCAGGTATACTTTCTTTTTCCTCTGAAAGTGAAACGAATGAAGTGCATTGACTTGTAGAAACTATGAAAAGTAACAAAAATTATGTTAGCAGTTTTAACATTTAAAAATTAAAAGAACTCTATAAGAAATTTTGACAATAAATTAATAAATTAAAGTACTTCAATAATTTTATGAATAAAAATGAAATTTGATATCAGTGATTTTGTATTTTCAGGAATCAAATACCACCATGTCCAAGTCTACCAAATACTATCATGTCGAAGTAAGTATACAGATAAGAAAAACTAACATTTAAATTGTTCAACATTTTTTCAAATAATAATTCATGATTCATCGACATTTAACTGAGTCTTTTGCCATCATTGCACATCTGTAATTATTTTAATATTACACATTTGAATCAAAACACTTGAAAAAGTGCATTAAAAGTCTTAGAATTATTAGCAGAATTAATGAAATCAAGATAAAAAACTATTATCTTAATATATTTAGAAAATATTTAGTAGTATTTACTTTTATCATAATAAAATCTTCTTTAGTAAAGCATATAAGCAAAATAAAAAGAATTTAATACAATCTATATAAGAAACATATTTTTTATTGTACGATTTAATATTTACAAAAATAATTATAAAATGTAATAACATCTTTAAAAATGCATGAACAGAGAATTTATTATATAAAAATATAACAATATTTGCAAGAGGAACATTTTCAGCTATATTTTTCAGAAATTGTAATAAGATTTTTTTAGACCTTCCTAGACCGTTGTTAATTAACATTCAATTAATGTTACTTTATACTTATCTTTTAATTAATATCTTTCATTAAATTAAATGCCATTAAATATATTGAAGTGTGTTAAATGCATTAAATTAAAATTAGAGCACAAAATAATACGTATTTTAATAAATAAAACTTAGTTATGTATAAAATATATAATTTAAAAAATTAGTTATATATAAAAAAATTCCAACAATTTATATCAAATTTGTCCTTCAATTTTCCATAAAAATAAGGAAATATTTAAGGAAATATTGTACATATAAACAACAAAAAAGTTCTTTAGATTTTGCTCTTACAATAACAATCAACTGAGAAGATAGCAAAACATCGTTTTTATAATTTAATTTTGAATAATGTGCTATACTGAATAAAGAAACTTTTAGGATATTTCCATATCATTAATATATTTTTATAGAAACTTCGTATTCAAAGTTCAAATATATTTCCAACTAAACTTTCCATTTTCTTTCACGGTGGACACTTTTTATAGTTTTTATACGAGCGGCAAAAATTATTCGATTGGTCTGTGTGCGGGTCATAAACTGACGCTAATATTGTTTTCAAGGTTACACGCAGTTGTAAACAATTTTGAGTTCCAAGAGTGATCGATAAACAAAAGTGATCGAATTCACTTTACTTTTTATTTCATCGTTTATATCTAAATCAACATCACGATCCTTGTCACGTAATTCATATTCTTGTCTTATTCTTTTTGTAACCATAATTTATATTCTGAAATCACAATTGCGCATTTACATGTTCAAGTCTTCGATGAAAAATTAAACAGTCGATGAATTTTAAAGCAAAAAACAATCTATAAAATTGAACTCGTGGATCCAGTTGGAAACTACCGGTTGAAGTAAATGGAACATGATTGGATAACAAGTTGCTCATAACAAAAGCTTCTTTGTTGAATTACGCTGTTTGATTTCAAAATCTGCACTAAGAAAAAAAGTTACCTTAAAAATTATTATATTATTTCAATAAGTGGAGACAAAGTATATATCTTCTTTTCATACTTTGTACATATACAATTTAAAATAAGTTATGAAAATCGTAAAAAAATTGTAGGATTTATCTTATAACCTTTCATAATGCATAATAAATATGGCACGTAAACAAATGATGTTCTCACTTTTGATACGGCATAATAATTCTTAATGTTACTTTTTTTTCTCAGAGTACGCAGCTCAAAATACGTACGTGTATCCTTATATTCTTCACTTATGTCAGTGTATTATATTACAGACGATAGACGATATCCATTAACCGTAAAAATGATTCAAAAGAAATACAGAGTCTTCTCCTTCTTCCTTGATTAGTGGTCGCGTTGGGTCGCGTAAAACAATACACAGAGTAAACAAAACTTTACATAATTACAAAGCAGTTGTAACGTACAACAAAAAAATGCTGACAATGTTGTGGAAAAAAAGGAACTAGTTTAAATATAATCTGATAAATTGAAACTAGATTTTTACTACGTAAATAAAAAATAAGAACAATTTGTGACTCATGTTTATTGTTTCGTTAGTGAAATTATGTTTCCTTTTTTTAATTTTGTGACATTAAATACGTAGATGTTTATCGTGCCACAGATAAATGATGGTGTCCTACATAATTTTTGTTATTGTCCGCATGCATTGATTGACCTATAGTTTCGTGACGCACGTTACTTCATTTATATTGAAAGACCTCCAATGTAAACAAAGAATTTAAGGGACTATTATATCCTTCCCCCCTCTTAAATAGATTATCATAAAATTCCAATACATGTGTTATTATTCTTATAGTTTGTATACTTCAATATATTAAACATCTCAAATGTATCCATAGTACAATAAAGAAATGATTTTGAATGATAGCATGTACTTTTAACGTTAATAACATTATAATTTTATTATTATTTCATAATATGATTATATAATTGTTTATAAACTTTACTATTTATTTATCAATATTTGCTTTTTATATGTTATAAATAATTGAAACAGTTTGCCAATAATTGTATAAAAATATTAAATATATATATAAAAATACCAATTTCTCTTCTGTGTCTAAGAAATAATGAGAAATACCAGGAAATGTTTAGTACGCAGATGCATTCCCAAGCATCTGTACTATATTTTTAGATTTAAATACTTTATTGCGAATAATAAGTAATCGGTAAAATAATTTTGTAGTAAAATTATTTTACTTTAAAACATAAAATAGCAATTTAACTAGATTCATAATTAAATAAAATATATATTATAAATTTATATGTATATATATATATATATATATATATATATATTTGATATAAGATATATTTGTGTAAAATTATTCGCAAGTAGTAAATTGAGTTAAATATTTATGAAGAAAATGAAAAAGCAGTTGTGCTTTAATTTAATATTATGTAATATTTCATGTTAACGGTCACAAAGTAGCTTTTTGCGCCTGTTCAATATCACAATATTAATACGCAAGTTATATAAATCTTGTTATCAATTCTTATAAACGTATTTTGTAAATGATTACAGTGCATCCCAACTATCTATCCAGCGGACCCCTTTGATCCAGAAACGGACGCTGTCGTTTTGCGAGACGCAATGAAAGGTTTTGGTACCGATGAGACATCCATCATTGATATTTTGGCTCATCGAGGACTGGTTCAACGTTTAGCAATCATCGATAAGTTCAAGGCCATGTACGGCAAAGACCTCATCAAAGAACTCAAGTCAGAATTGGGTGGCAATTTTGAAAATGCTATTATTGCCATGATGACTCCTCTTCCAGAATTTTATGCGAGGGAATTGCACGATGCGATTTCTGGAATGGGCACAGATGAAAGTGCTGTAATTGAAGTCTTAGCATCTCTGAGTAATTATGGTGTCAAAACTATAGCTGCTGTTTACAAAGATCGTAAGAATTACTTAATTTATATATAAATTATTATATTATATATAGATTGTATGATAATTTACACTTTACTGATTATATATTAATGTGTAAAGATTCAGTTTAAAAGTCAGTAGAAAAAGTAAATGAAATCTTTGCCTTCTTAAAGTTTGATATCAATCAAATTAAATATAATTTTTAGTATATTATATAATTTTCGGTAACTCAACCAAAAGTTAAAATAACTGATGCAATGCTGAGATAATAATTTGATTAATGTGAACTGTTTACATCAGATACGAAAATATGTGTTTCATATTAATTGAGAATAGTGTTAATGACTCAGACCATTGACGTATCCTTTCGCCGTACAGCCTTCGTGTATTTTGCAATTTAATTTACAAATGGTGACCTTTGAATGCATGTATTGTCCGTTGAGAGATAGCTATTAATTACTTTCATTTTTGTGTGAAATACAATTCGTAAATTACTTCTTTTTTATCGAATAAAACTCTTTATTAATTAATTAAGTGTATCAAGTTAAGGGATTACACTAGTTTGTTAATTTCTATAAGAAGTTATATACTTTAAACAATAAAGAAATTGTATTACTTTTTGTTTGTTTATAATATAATATTGCTACGTTGTTGGTGATTCATTAACATTTTTATCTTAATTTCAGTTTATGGTAATGAGCTGGAAGATGACCTTAAAGGAGATACATCTGGCCACTTCAAGAGATTACTCGTCTCACTCTGCTGCGTACGCTAATTCAATCCATTGTCTATTACATAATGTTTTTTTTAAATAAATTTATTTAATATCAATTTTTAGGGTAATAGAGATGAAGATCCAGGTGTCGATGAAGCTGCTGCATTAGCGGATGCCGAAAAACTTCTTGAAGCTGGTGAAGGTCAATGGGGTACTGATGAAAGCGTCTTTAACTCTATCTTGGTAACTAGAAGCTTTCCTCAACTCAGACAAATTTTCAATGAATATGAAAGAATCTCTGGAAACACCATGGAACAAGCTATTAAACGCGAATTTTCGGGTTCCGTTGAAGAGGGCTATCTTGCAGTTGGTAATTAATCGTTTTTATATACAAAAATAAATCATTATTGTTATACATAGATACTTTTTTGTTTTAGTAGAGTAATGCATGACGAAATCTCTATTTAGTCAATGTACAGGTTACAAATACATTTACAATGTATTGAAAATTTATAAATTAAATTTTATTAAGAGTTAACATTGCTTTTATTTTTGTTGGAGTGGATATTATTTAGCATCACACGAATAAAAAGTATAATATTCTTCAGTTAAAAATAATAGAAAAAATTTCTAGTGAAATGTGCCAGAGACAAAACTGCGTACTTTGCTGAAAGACTTCATAAGGCAATGGCAGGAATGGGAACAACTGATAAAACTTTAATCAGAATTATTGTAGCTCGTTCGGAAATCGATCTTGGTGACATTAAGGATCGTTATCAAGATTTGTATGGTATTTCCCTCTCCGCTGATATTGACGTAAGTTATAATCTCGAGTATCAATAAGTTTTTACATATACTGTAACAGTACGTGTAATTGTGAAAAGTTTTTGTAAAACAATTTTCATTTACCACAAATTACAACGAAATACTAAATTCAATTTTTTTCTTATACGCATAGATAAATTATCTAAAATATTTTAGCACTTTCTTCCAAACATTTTACGTACTGTTACGATACTTACGCATGAAAAAGAAAGTCGCGAAAGGGATTTGTGATTCTTCCTTCTCTAACGCAACCTTTAACAATCATTATTTCCACCGCACATGCCTCTAATTTACACAATACATTTCAGGGTGACACGTCAGGCGACTACAGGAGATTATTGCTTGCTATCATCGGCTGAATGTTTTTCCTTTTTCTGAAAACGCGTTTTTGTTTTTCTAATAGAAAAGAAATCTCACCTTGTTAATTTTTAATACTTCATTTTATAATTTCAATAGTTATCTGCACAATATTGTTGGGTCTCGATACTTTTTACTTCGCCTTCAGAGTCTATACACTTTAGTTATGTCATTGATGTTATTATTGTTATTTGCAATAATAAATTACAAAATTAATTAAAGGGTTCTTATTTTTCTTTTGAGCCTTGACTGAAAGACTGTTATTATTATTTTGAATTATATATAAGGCCATCATTTTCCTTGTTCCTTTTTATACTACGCTGAGAAAAAAGTTTGTACTAAAAATCAACATATATTTGAAGTTTTGGTCCTCTGATATATAATTAAACTATAATTCGTGGTAAATTTGTTTAATACAATAGTAAATTAAAGCTTAAGTGTTTAACAAATATTAATATATTCTTTTCTCTCAGTGTGCTTTTGTGTTCATGTAATTTTGTTAACATTTCGATTGTATAATTATTTATAAAATTATACCATTTATACTTGATTGCAAGTTTGTTGCAATACAGCTTGTGCATGCGCAGTGTACTTACCAAGCTTTTAACATTTAATATTAACGTTAAAAATATATCAACTTAACTGCAATAAATCAAAATATAATTTATAATTTTCTAACTATGTACTGTTATATATTCAAATATGTATATCATCATAAAATTAATGCAATTTTAATTAAGAAAAAATTATAAACATTCAAAAAAGATAATATTATGAAGCAGTATAATTTTTAATTCCTCAATCATTATCAAATTGTTGTTTGAATTAAGATTCATTGTAATTCATTCATTCATTCATTTATTTATACTTTTATATAAAACATTATTGTTGAAACAAGACCTGTTAGCTAAAATACATATGCTTACATAAATTTATATCAGCTAATTAAAAAATGCAACGAACGCTTAATAGTTTCCATTTCCTTTTTTTCATTTACAGAGCGACTGCAGCGACGATTTCAAACGTTTATTGATCGCGATTTTGCATTAATTACAAACCCATATGTATATGTAAGCAACAATCTCTCTTTTTTCTGAATTTAACCATCTTCGACGTTCATGCTAAGAATTATAATCGTGATCTTACATCATATTTTAACCCTTTAAATGTTTAATTAATAAACGTATAAAAAGATTCTTTAGAAAATACGATAAAAAAAGTATTTGCGCGAAAACTGGATGTAAAATTTTTATAGTGGATTACCACATCTTTTATTTTTGCAGAATGATTGTGACGGAGAATGGAAACGACTTCTAATCGCAATGCTGTATTAGGAATTATTTAGTTATATAATATACTCTTTTTTTTTTATCAACATTCCGGGATTTTGTGTCATTAAAGTGCATTTCGAGTATTAAAAAATTATATTCTTTGTGTATTAAAAGAAATATATATATATATATGTGTGTGTGTGAGAGCAATTAACATGTATTTAAATTAAGAAATATAAAATAATATATGGAATAATAGTTGTCTAATTTTGAAAACCTGGACAGTTTGATGAAAAACTGTCTTTCTTTCTTTTCAAAGTTATATACAATAAGGTTTGTTAGAACCATAAACAACAATATTCGCCACAAATAAGATTAAAATAAAATTCGCAGAAAAATAACAATTATCTTCGTAAAATAGGTATCTTGAAGAATGGAGGAAAAATTAGTAGATATGATTGGAAGGACGAAATGGAATTATCCAAATAGTAAATGTAGTAATCTTTACAATTATATACATATATCACATGTATAAACTATGTATCTTATATAGATAGATAAACGGAAGTTCATCGAAGACTCTATCGCAGTATATAAATTAATTTCTAAATGAATTTCAATTAAAAACGAACTCATTAATTTGATTTAATTTCGACTCACAATAGATTTATTATTTATTTATTTATAAATAAACCGATACAAGTTCTTGAAAATTTTGTAGTAGAATATAATTTTAAATAATTTAATTTTTCTACGATAAACTCCCGTCAATAACTGATCAAAAAATCAGAACTGTGCTCGGTGAAACCGGTTGTTTTGGTTATTATTCATGTTGCGGTTTCTGTAAGGGTCTTCCACGACAATAGAGCTACATAAAAGGTCATAACCCGTCCGATTGAATCGAAAGAAGCATAGTGCGAAGCATATGGGAAATATAAGCGCAAGAATCACATTTTTCACAAGTGATCGACCAAAGGCAAGTGGCCATCCGAGATCTGTGCCTGGAGATACGAGCACGTACTCGCCACTTTCAGCTGGACGCTCAATTGGAGTTACACTATGGCACTGCACTACTCGTAATCCCATCAATGATTTACCAGGAGTTGCACCACCTATCCTTCCATTTAAACCACGCTGTAACCAGCATGCCTAAAAAAAATTATTTTTATCAGTACTTATTATTTGCACAATTAAAATAAGTCAAAGCTCTGAATTTATATTCTCTTTACATTAAAGTACTTCTTTTTTAACAAATTACATCCCCAATACATTCTTATCATATATATTCGAGTAGCAGGTTGAAATCAATCTATTTTTCAAATATTAATTATTATAATATTATTTAATTTATAACATAATAAATTTACGTCCAACATTTTTTGTCAAATGTCAAAGAATAGCAGATTGGTAAGGCTAGTGTAATACGCTATATTAATTTCAAGGAGATGTAGGTGAAATATTGCTATTTGTATATCATTTCAGTAATGGGAATGTTGAAAATTTCGCTTAACAATACCATCTGGTTTGAAATTTACTGACTTCTCCTTGAATTCAACTTTCTTTAAAGACTTATATAAATTTTATTATTATTTAATTTATATTAAAATAGTCTACACTGATGATTAATATTATTTATAAGTACTCACCTCGTATATGCACATGATACTTCTATAAATTAATTCTAAAATTAACATGTTGGAAGTGACCTCTATCATCATTTTATAATCAATTCTAAGATTCTTTTGAAGCATATCCAAATTATAAGTTTCCACATTTCTGTAAAAGAAATTTTTTATATATTAATATTTTTTCTTTTTTTTGTTTGTTTGTTTTTATTATTATCAATGACAATGATTTTATGATTTTTATATGATTATATGAATATATATAAATTATATATATGACACATATAAATTATATGACTATGAATTCAAACTAGAATAAATGTTGGGTTGGGTCTTGGGCCTTCAAAGATTTTTTTTTTTTTCATAAATGAATTCATGAATGATGAAATATTAATTTTATAGTGTCTTACATAAAATCCAGTATGATGAAAGTGATACCAAGTTTCAAACAGAATAACATCATAAAATCTATAAGTTCCGCTAAACATCTCTTCCACAAGGGTGGTATTTTGTATTCAAATCCTGAAAAATAATGCTTTTATATATCTATCTGCAAAATTCATAATGTTAAAGATGATTTGATGGATGGATGACAGTACAATATTCTGCATTATTTTAATTTCTAGCTTACTCTGCAAATATTAATTTATAATTTGCAATGGTCGTAAATGCAGAATTTCATTTATCAGATAAAGCACATGAAATATAGGCTGGACCTCAGTCTGAAATTGATGAACACAGGTGATATCGTTATGACCTTCTACCTTCAACTCCAGGCGGTTGGAAAGGACCATTTTGTTCCTGTACTCTTGTTCTCAGTGTTTCTGCTCCTGGCTGATGCAGTATATGTTGTCCATTCTGCATAGGCATATATCTGATATTTGAAGGTGAAGATGAAAGTGTACTTATACCTTAAAATATATATAAAATTAATAACATTGAAGTTGTATATAAATTAAAAAAAAAACAATAGTTTTTTTTAATAGTTATATTCTTGGATTGAGTAATTATAATTATTAAAATTATATAAATTGTTATCATTTAAAGTATAACATTAATTATAATATTCAACATATTTTTCACTCATGCATTAAAAATAAATTTAATTATTATAAGAATATGTAACATTTTTAACTTAATTACCAGCTAATGGGCTTATTAATGGATTTGTTATTCCACAATAAGGAAAGATTGCAACAAATGTCTGCCATGCATAAGCCTCGTGTAGCCATTTTTCCAATTGTTTAAAATATTCATTCCTCTCTTCCTTGCTGCACACTTTTCTATCATTCTCATTAGAATTATTTTGGTCCATACTTTCCGGTTCTTCCTTCTCCTTATCATCCATTTTTTTCTCATCGCATTCTTCACTTTTATCTTTAGACATTTTTAAAAGTTTGAGGTAGACTGTAAGCAAAGTATAATTATAAGTATTTATACAAGTATATTTTTTGACCGTTTTTTGGACAACAGACAAATATGAAAAGTAATAATAATAATATCACATATGAGATGTTGATGGCATTTTATTTCTTGGTTACATTTGAATTACTTGTGTTAAAGGGTCAAAAAACAGCCAAAAAAAAGTACGTAGACTGAAATATTAACAGACATTAAAACAAAACAATAAGTATTTGTCTTTCTTAATATAACTAGGAATTTCAAGGATAATAGACAAATAAATAGTAATATAATTATAACAATAATACTTGTAAACATTCCATTTGAAATAAAGTTAACAGTATACAACCGATAAAAGCAGAAACACATACATAAAATCAAGGAAGTCTTATAGCCGGCAGGCGTACCTCAGTGGTCTTGATTGGCGTTCTCCAAACGTCAAGTCAGGCCAAAATGAGGGGGAACACAACTTGGATGGGTGACTCCAAGTTGTGTTCTTTTCTACAACTATACCTGCCGGCTAGACGAGCTTTCACGTGACCTTCATATCCGTGAAGGCTCGTCGAGCCGTGGGTCGGATGCCACGTAAAATATTAGGCCCTTACGTACTGTGGATATTATCCCTTGCGTTCGTAAAGTCACCCGTTGCCGCTCGGGTGGCGGCGCCAGGTACGATTCTCAAGTCGTGCTGGTGTCGCCACTCGAGTGTGCATAAATAGCTAAGTGTTTGGTTTACATGGCTCGCTGCCATTTAAGAATTATTATAAAATATATTTTCAAATAAAGAGTATAGTGATTAAAAAATTATCTTTGTAATTGGCTTTTATGGAACCTATGGCTGCAGCCGTTCCCCGGCCATATAAAAACTAATAATAAAACACAGTGCAATCCAAGTATTTTCGTTGACATATTGAGGTTATGTTCAGTTCCTCTTAGATAATTGTATGGTTGAATCAGCCATACAGTTTATGTAACTCTTAAATATTCATTTTAGTCGATTTAATATCTATGTCCTTCTGCAAATAGAATAAATTCTTACTAAATTATTTAAAAATTGCTAGATAAACTCATTGATCTACCAAAGGGAATAATTTTTTTTCCGTGTATTGAAATAATGTTAAAAAATATAATTTTCTATACGAGTAATTAAATATAATTATTATTACGTAATATTTATATTTATGTAAAAGATATAACTATCAAACTAAACTGATAAATATTACAACTTATATTTTAGTAATGAACTATGTTTAATTACATTTATTAAATATACTTAAGAAAGTCTAATTACTTCCATTTCTTAATGTTGAAAATTTATTTTTCTCGGTGTATTTGTAAATAGAAAATTTAATATTACAATTGTAAATTTAATTTAACTAAATTTGATTTCAGTTGCTACTAATGTTGTATGATTCGTTATGAATATGTACCGTTCGCCAAAGCCTGGAAAAATATTGGTCTTTGTCGAACTTCAACGTGAATGAGAGAATTTAGGGCGTGGCCTAGATTATTCCAGTCACAGATATTTATACGGTAAGATTTAAATACAGTCATTTTTTCTGCCATATTTTTCTCAGTACATATAAAATATAGTAGCAACCACTAATAAATTTTTCTGACTGTACCACGCACATTTTTGAAGTAAAATTTCGGTGAAAAAAGTACTTTATAGACCCACGAAATTCTCGGCGTTACATAGAAACTAAAGATTTGAGATCGGCAAAATCACTTTTCAGCGTTACGCGATTTACAATGTTTAATTGTGCCGCTTTAAAAAAGAATTGTCCGTTTCCTGTGCATTATGTCACTTTTGACAAAGGTCAATAAGTTTGATGTTAATTGCACGTTGCATTTCATCCGCGTTACGACAGAAGATGGAAACTTGAACGTTCACATAGATGCAAAAATGATTGTGCGTTATCATCATTGTAATTAATGTGGCTGCACAATAAGCATTATTTATGGACAAACCAGAACGCGAAATGTAAATGTGGCATGAGATTTAATTGCGAACGACAGGAGTCGAGCCACGAAGAAAGATTATTACGGCTTATTACGTGAATTACGCTGCTTCGGATCGCACTTACATCATTTCCAAATTATATTTAACAACGCGCGCTCCGTCGGGATGCAGGTTTTAATTCTATAGCTCTGTTTGTCGACGCGCGCGACATATTAATTAGCACATCTCAATTATTATTCGCAAAGGCTGGATATTTATATTACGTTAATTGTTTAAGCGGACGCAAGTCGCGTTTAAACAATGCCACGCATAGGCTAAGCCTGCCTTTTATAACATTTTGCACAATTTGTATAAAATTAATTAAGTGGAGCGGCACGTGATGTTCACTTATCATGTGACAATTATCATTTTTTTTTTCTTACCACCTTGTTTGCTCGCAAAAGTATTGCTTTACTTTGTGTTCTCCGGCATTACATAATTGCCTCAAGAAAAAAGGAAGGGAAAAAAGAGACCGCGTTAAGAAATAACCAAACAAAATTCAAGCTCCGCTAATTACGTGGATGATGTATCGCTAGTAAAAATTGCAATCGGGGAGAAATATGGCCCTGACCGGGCATCCGTACGTTCATATCAGGTCCTGATAGGGTATCCAAATAGGGCGTTGCATATGGGTGTAACGCTAGGTATCAATGTGGTCCCGTTAGGGCAATAAGTATGAAATTTAAATAACCATTTCGGGGCCTGATCGGGACCACATACGAATATATGATGTGGTAAAAAA